>JAWQFY010000041.1:0-73367 GCA_037055185.1 Capillidium rhysosporum
AATATTAAAGTTTTGTCATAAATTGTTAAGTAATTATAACTAATATAAATTATGTTATATATCTTCAAATGCATTGATGGAACTATAACAAATTAATTAGTGTATATGTTTCCAACTAAAATAAATGGTTTTATGTAATGTTTACCAAGTTTTAATTAAAATATATACCTTTTTTTCTAAAAATTTTAATTATTAAAGCTGTTTAAGATATTACTTAGTTAACTAAAATATACAGCTTTTAAAAATTTTATAAATCAATTTATTTAAATTAGAAATATGTTAGATAAATAAATAGAGCTCTTTAAAGCTAAATAATACTCTATTAATATCTTGGAGCATTTTAAGACTAGAAATTTTATAAAAACAAATGCTTTTATTTATTTATTAATATATAGTTTTTTATATAATTTATATATTAGTAAAAAAATTATAGCAACTTTATTAATTAAACCATATGTTATTTAAGTTTTTATTTTGTTTAACCTCACTTAAATCTAATAATATAAAGTTAATAAAAAGTAATACTTATATTTTAAAAGTTTTAAAATATAGCTAAAATTAATATATTATAAATATATAATTTGCTTCTTAAAAAGTAGTTTATTCCAAAATTAAATTTTAAAACAAAAAAAAAGCATTTTATATAATAACAAGATTATTAAAATAAGAAAAAGTGGACTATATTTCTTAAAATAGGTAAAAATAAGAAATAAAATACATTTATAAATATTTTAAAAAGCTTTAAAAGTATATTTAAAAATTTTATTTACTTACTAGTGAATAATATATGTATATTATAATTTATAAAATAATATATTGAAATTTTAATAAAAGTATTTTAATTAGTATTAAATAAATTTATAAAACTAAATAGAATAAAAATTGTTATTTAATAAATAGCTAAACTACTTTAAAATAGACTATTTTTTATAAAGTGATATTTTATAAATTAATAATATTTTTTAGCTAACTATATAAAATAAGCAAAATAAATTTCTATAAACCTTTTTTAGCATTATTTTATATTTTATATAAAGTTTTTAAATATTGTTTAAAAATTTAAAAGTTTTTAATTTTAATTAAGTTAATATATATACTTTTTTATAAAAAGCTTTTTAGCTTAAAAGAAAAACTTTTAAGCTAACTATTTTTTAAATTATTTTAGTATTATTCTATAATATAAATATATTTTTATAACTTTATTCTAAAAAATAGCTAAAATAGAAATATATTATAACTATATATATTATTAAATAAAGTTTACTTTTTAGATTAGTAAACTTTATTAAATAACAACTTTTAATTTTAATAAGAGTTTTAGCTATTATATACTTTAATAATATTTTACATTTTTTTATTTAAAAGCTAATAACTTTTATTAAAGTATTTAAATAAAATATAGCATCAAATAAAAAGTAAAGTAAGATAATATTAAAGTAGGTAATAGCTAATCTTTTTATTAAATAAAATTTATTTTTTAGTTAATAAAGGTTAAACTAAAAAATAAAAAATAAAGATTATATTTTCTAATAATAGTAGCTATAACTAAAACAGATTAGAAATTAATTTATTTAGCCTTTAAATTATATTTTATATATATATATATTTTGCTTTTTTTACTAGCTATATATTTTTATTTATTTTTAAAAATAAAAATTTCTAATTTTAGAAATTACAAGTTGTATATATAAATTAAAAGTTAAACTTTTATTTAATAGTTTAGTTTATGCTTATTTATAAGCTTAGTTTGATCAATTTATAGAAAACAGTTTCAAAATAAAAAATTAATACTATTTTTAAAGTCTATTTCATTTATATATCTAACTTGTTTAAACACTTAAGTTTTTGGTAAATTTAACTTTCTTAATTGAAATTGAACTACAAAATCATGGTAAATTAGCATAGATGCTTACTGTAGGTATATATACTTCTAAAATAAGATATAGTAATAAACTATTTATAAGGGCTTTTGTAAATTGTATTTAGATTTAAAATTGATTTAAAGCATAAAGCAAAATGTAAGCTCTAAAGTTTAAAGAAAAGCTAATAAACTATCAACCTTTAATTAGAGTTTTGATTTAGGCTATTGAAGTAAATTTGTTACTGTATATTTAACCACTTTTCGTACTATAACTCAAAATGTATTGTTTATTGAACTTATATATTTCGCTCCAGAAAAGTATAAAATTAACGACTTGAAAGCATTCGGATTCTATTTAAAGGTTAACTAGATAATTTATGTCGTAACTTATGTAGTTTGTGGCTCTGCTTTTTACTCCAGTATCCATAATGCTAAATTATTAGAAATTACCAATTTCAAAATTCTAATATTAAAATTTAATTTATTAAATGATTGTTGTTTAAATTTTGATTTTATAAACTTTAAAGATATTTAGGAATAAATTTAATTTTCTGAGAAGGAACGGATCGATACACCTTCTCTTACGTTATAAGTAGCTAAGAGAGGAAGTACTAATAATTTGGATTGATAGTTTACTTGGCTATAGACGTTTAAAGGCTCCACTAAGAAATTAGTATAAGATCTGACATTTTTCCCATTTCTTATAAAAGAGCAGTCGATCGAGGTATCGTTTACTCGTTTACTTGACCATTGGCAACGGGTTCCAACGCCGTTAAGTTCACTGTAGACGCAGAAATCACCGTATGTGCAGTCGTAGGCTGCATTGACAGTTAAAAAAGTGCTAACCGAAGCAAATATTAAGTTTTTGAACAACATGATTAATAGCTAAGTAAAAGTTTAATAAAATAACTGCTAAGCGCTTTTATAGTGGAATAGGTGTGTAACTTTTAAAAGAAAATTTAAACAAAGGGAAAGGGCGCTTTGTAGGCTTTTATACAAACCGTTTTAGTGCTTATAAATTGGCTTTAGCCCTAATACACTACTTTTAGTTAATCCTACTCCGCCTTAGCACGCCAACACAACACGTCGGCGCAAACAGAAGTCGCCTGAATTTTGTACGAAATATTTGACTAAAATTTGTTCTCATTTAAATTATAATTTTGAACTTGATAATAAAATTTGAATTGTTTTTTAAAATTACTGTAACCATATATCTTCAAATCGGATTAATTTGTTGGTTTGGATTTGGAGCTGACTTATTTTCAAAATTCGCTTAATAAAATTCGAGTTATTTATTTGAAAAATAAACTCATTGATGTAGGCAACTATAGGATATTAATCGAAATAAAATGGAGAAAAGCCTTAGGAATCAAGAACTCAGCTGGAGGAGCACCGTTAAAAAAGAGTGGACGATATAGAAAGGAAAAAAATTGGATACAGAAACGGGAAATCAGAAAAAAAGCAGGCTAAAGGTAAATTAATAAAAAACTTATTAGAAAAGTTGTTATTTTCTATTTAATTTTAAACTAAAAAAATGAATGGTGTAATTCAGCTAAAGCTTAATTGGTATGTAACATTTATATATTGTAATAATAAATAAGCACTAGTGGACATAAATATTTTAAGAAAGATTAGTAGGATAATATTAAACTTTTATATTTGCAGGCTAGGTATAATTAAGCAAGCTTTGTTTAAAATAAAATAAATTTATTATATAGTATTTCCAAACAAAAACACAATTAAATATATAATTTTGAGCATCAAGAAGGTGTTATTATATATATATGTTTTTAAATACTAACAAATATTTAATAAAAATAAAAAGTAGCAGTATAATACCATAAATTTTATAAAATATTATTATTAATAGGTAATTGAGAAGCTTATTTTAATTGAATAATAGGCTAAAAACTTAAACTATTTAAAACTAAATTAATTTCTTAAAAATTAATATTGATAGAAACTAGTAAAAACTAACAAACAAATAAACAATTATTAAGTAAAAAGTTTTATAATATATATTAATATAAAATTTATTTGAATTTATTTTTATAAAGCTTTAGTACAAAGCACCAGCAAAATAAAATTTATTTATATATATATACTTATAAGTAAGTAAGCTAATAAAATGAAAAAAAGTAAAGGAGAGAAAAGAATTAATATAATAATGCTTTTTTAAATTAAACTGCCTAAATTTAAAGTAGGTAGAAAGTAGGTAGATTACTTTATTAATAAAGTTAAACTAAGTTACTATTTTAACTAAAGAAATTTAAAAATAAAGATAAGCTTAAATTAAAGCTAGTATATATATAAATATAATATAGTATTTATAAAGTAATGCTTACTAAAAAGATATTTATTTATATATTTTTAACTTTTAAATAATTTTTCTAAAATATTAAGTTTATAAAAACTAAAATAATCTATATATTTAGAAAAAATCTATTAAAGCTAGCTAAACTTAAATATTTAGTTAAATTAAAAAATTTGCTTTAAGTAATATAGTTTATTAAATTTATTATAAATATTTTTATTTTTATAAAACTTTATATTTTACTAAGTAGAGATAAAAAACTAATTTTACTATAAATATATTTAATAATTTACATTTTTTATCAATATATTATAATAATTAAATATAGTAAAATCACTAATTAAAAAGCTTTAAAGTAAAAAAATACATTTAAATTTTAGCAGTAATTAATTTATAAAATAAGTATTAAAAAAGCATAAACTACTAGCTTTAATAGATTTACATTTAATAAAATATAAAACTTATACTTTAAAACTATTATATAATTAATTTATAAACACTTTTTTTTATATTATAAAGTTAAAATAATTTTATTTTTAATAAAAATCTCTTTATTAAACTATAAACTATAATATTTTTTTAGTTTAAATTTTGCTAAATTTGCTATAACTTTAATAATTATATTTTTAAATATAATAATATACTAAAATATTTAACTAAATTATTAAGTAGTTTTAATAAAATAAAGTAGTAAGATATTAAATTACTAAAGTTAAATTACTATTTTTAGTTATAATATTAGTTATATTTTAAATTTGTAAAGTTGATATTTATTACATTTATATAAAAAATAATATAAACTTAAACTAAAAAATAAAAAGTAATTTATATCTTCTTTTTATTAAGTTTTGAAAATGCTAGTTACTTTGCTTAAAAATAATACAAATTAAGTTATACTTTTTATTGCAAATTTATTTTAATTAGTATAATAATATTTTAATAGCATAATTATAATTATACTTTACTATTATAAAAGTATTATAAAATTAAATATTAATTATATAAAATATAACTTTATTTTAAAAAGCTTAAATATATAATTATATTAATAATTATTACAAAATAATAATAATAAAATTTATTTTTTAATAATAATTACTTTAAATTAATTTATAAGCTTTTTTTAAAAATTATAAAATAAAATAAGCTTTGAAAACTAAAAAAAAAAGCTTTTAATTTAATAAACTACTTTATGAATTTTTATATTTAAAAATATTTGAGCTTTAAATTATTTTTATTATATAAACTACTATTTTTTATTTTTTTATTTATTAAAAATAATAAATTAACTATCTTTTATATATATATTTAATAGTATATTAGCTTCAATATAAAAATTATTAATAATAGTAATTTTTTTAACAATTTTATTTTATTTTAACATATATATTAAAAAATAAAGTCAAAATATATAACTTTATCTAAAATTAGCTTAATATATATTATTAGTAAAAACTGCTATATAAAATAAAAATAAAATAAAATATTAATTAGTAGATTAAATATATAGCTAAATAATAAATATAATAAAAAACTATTTTATTAAATATTTAAAAACATTGAAATTATATTAAAAATATATAAATTAAGTAAAAATTTAATAGAAATATACTTAAGTAAAAACTATATATATTTAGTAAATTTACTATTAAACTTTATTTTATATAATATTATTAAAAATACTAATAATTTATATAAGTATTTATATTTTATATTATATAATAAATGGCTAATATATAGCTTTATTATTATTATTATTATAGTTAATTTTTAAGCTATTTATATATAATTTTATCAAAGTTAAATACTAATTTACTTTTTGCCTTTTATTACTTTTTTAATTTTATTAGTTTTAAATAAAGTAATAATATTTTATAAAGCTATAATGCTTATTTTATATTTATTATACAATATTTTAATATATTTTTTAATTTTAAAGTATATATTTAAACAATTAATTTAAGTAGTAAAAAAATTAAAAAATTAAAAGTTAGAAAAAGCTATATTATTTACTTTAGCTAGCTAGTATAAGTTAAACTATTATTAATTTTTAAAAGCTATATACTTAAAAAAAGTTAATATTATTTTACTATATAATTTAAATTTAATTATAATAACTTTAATTTTATATTTTAATACTGCTTTAAATAGTTTTTTTAATTTATATATAAATAATATTAATATTAATAGTAAGTAATTTAAAATTATATATTTTAATATTTATTAATATAATTCTATTTATTTAATTAATTAAAAAAATAAAAATTTAGCCTTTTAAAATTATTAGATTTTTTATACTTACTATTTAATTATATATATAAATTTTAGTATTATAATTTATAATTTTATAATTTTAAAAAAGTAATAAATATATTAATAAATTACTAATAGTTAAAATAGTTAAAATTAATGCTAAGTAAAGTAATTACTATATTAATATTAATTTAGGTATAATATTAGTTATATAAATTAATTTAATAATAAAAAACTAAATTTACCATATATTTAATATTTTTTATAATTTATAAAAAAGTTGAAAATATTATATTTTAGTTATAAAGTAAATATAACTAGTAGCTAAATATTATTAAATATTTTAAATATTAAATTATCTAACTTATATATATTTGTAAATTATTTTAAAATATAAATAATATAAATACTTTTTAATAATGCTTAATTAAAAAAAATAAAAATAAAATAGTTAATAGTATTAATACTATATTTAAAAGCTTTATTTTATAAGATTTTATTTTTAAAAAGTTAAAGTAAATATTTTTAAAATTATTTAATTTAATAGTTAATAATTTAACTTAATTAAAAGTTTCAAGTATATTAGTTTATAAAATTAAAATTTTAATACTTTTAAATAAAATTAATATTTTAAATATTAATATAATAAACTAGTATACCTAAAATCTTTAATTAAGTTAAATTATTAACTTTTTGCTTTTTATTAGTTTTGAAAAAAGATTTATATATTTTTAAATATTAAAAAAAATATTATATAATTATTTTAATTAAATACTAAATTTAATGCCTACTTTTTACATTAAATTTATTATAATTTATAAATAGTGAAAGTAAAAATAAAGTAGCTTAGAAAAAGTTTTATAACTTTTATAATAAAAATATAAGTATAAATTTAGAATTTAAGAATATTTATTTATAAGTTAGTTACTTTTTTAATAATTTAAGTATTTATATACTTTTAAATTTTAAAAAATTTGCATGCATTTTAATATCTTATTATAGTAATATATATATATACTAGATTTTAGCTACTAGTAATTTATCTTAATATAGCTTATACTTAATTTAATATAAATTAAGCAAATTTATAGTTTAGTTTTAATTAATTATTTACTAATAATGTTATAAATTTATAAAAAAATTTAAGTAAAAGTTCATTAACATTTAGTTATTAATAAGTAAAATATTTAAACTTATATAAAAAATAAACTTAGCTAACTAATATATTCAATTATATGAAATAGATCTAAAATATATTCTAGATTTATTAGCTTAATAAAGTAAAAGTATTTATATATGTATTTTTAACTAAATTCACATGACACTTTGGCCGAGTGGTCTAAGGCGTTAGACTTGAAATCTAATGGGTTCTACCCGCGCAGGTTCAAATCCTGCAGGTGTCGTTTTTATACATATCTTTTTATGATTTTTTTCTAAATACAAGCTGTAGTATTATCCAGTGGTTTATAGTGCAATAAAATAAAAGTTAGTGACTTCTAATTAGAGTCTTCTTTATATCCTAGCTAAATTCCTCACCACCTTTGAGATTATTTTTTATATAAAATAGACGATGAAAGAGATGGATTATCTAAAGTAGAAGAAATCTTGATGAATCAAGGATGTGTTGTATGAAGGATGTTAAACCTAAATTTTGATTAAATACTTTTCGACTGAAGTGCTATTAAAGCTTTATAGCTAGTTTATCAATATTATTAGAATCATTACGTATATCATCGAATGTAGTTATATATATTTAAAATTTTAATATATTATAGCTTTTTTATTTTCTTAGGTGTAGATTTTCTTTATTAAAAAGATAGAGCTGAGAAAACTGACGTAGAGAACTGAACTAGGCTGAATGAAAACCCTGGCATGAATAACGTATTTTGAAAGAAAATGTCAGCCATATTAGTTTTACTATAGTAGACCAAGGATCTGAAAAGATTCAAAGTGTTGGAAATCTAAGATAAATTCTAGGAATTTTAAAATGTCAAATTTAACTTTATCATTATATTAATTTTCTAAACGTATATATCGTTTATAAAATAGATCTTATTTTCGATAAAGCAATCAAAATAATTATATTAAAATTTAAGACGATGCATTTATATGAAATCCAATAAATTTTAACAGTAGCTAAAAATATTTAAGAAATCGCTTTAATTATTAATGCTTAGAAACTCATGCAGCAATATTTCGAAGTATCTATTTATTCTCAGAGACTGTCTTAACACCTTTAATCTTAATAACTAATTTGAATTGTATGACTGAGCTGACAAGTGGTTTCTTTGGCTCAAATTGATATTTTGGAAGACGATTTATTATAGGATTTTAGAGAAATTTTTAGATATAAAAGTTAAAAGTTATCGCTTCATAAACCTTTTATGCTCTTCGCCTGCTTGTATGTAGTTTAAAATGAGCCTATTGCTCAGAATTAATGTACTGAAGTTAAAAATTTTAAATTATAAAATTGTAAACTTTATTCACTTAATTATAATTTTATTTTACTCACAACTTTTTTGACTAATTTTTAGTTTTTAATTTCTAAAACTTTTTTGGATTATTCTATAAAGTTTGCATATTGAATTGAAATTATTTAACAATATGGCGGAAAATTTTCGAAATTAAACATTATATACTTTTTAGATCAATTGTAACTTGAAAAGTAAACACTTTTTTTTAATATTTCTAAGTTGACTTCGAATTTATGTAGAAATAAGCTAGCATTAGGGCTTTCCATTGGTCATGAAGATTATAAAAAATTTAATGGATTTATTAAGATAAAATCCTTCTACAAACTTGAAAACAAAAGTAAAGTAGAGAATGTTAAAAGTGGCAAGGCATGTGGATTTATAACAACATAAAGCATTCTAGTATGTTGTTTTAAATTTTTAAGATATGACTAGTATCATATGCATTTTTTTTAATTTTACTTAAAATATTGTAATAAATAATTATTATTTCTTTATATACTATTTTATTATTATTTAAGATATGCAATTTTTATATTATAATTAAGTCACTAGTTTTGATAAGCTGATATTTTTGAGTAAACTTATCTATAAAATAAATTGGTAATAAAATTTAAAAAAAAAATAATAGTATTTTCAAAATAGTATAAATAATATAAGTGGTAAAAAAAGGTACTATTTAGAGTTAAATTGCTTTTTTTTATAATTTAGCCATTAGTTATAATAATTATTAGTTAAAACTCTTTATTTTTTTTGTAGGTAAGAATTTATATTATTAATATAAATTAGAAAAAACTTTAAAAAATAAAATTTAAAGTTTTATTTTATAAAAATTTTAAACTAATAATATAAACTTTAAAAATTTTAATAAAATGCATATAATAAATAAATAAATAAATAAAATTTTAATATTAGACTTTATTTAAAAAATATTCTTTCTTATTAGCTTTACTTTTTAAAAACTATGAATTTTTTATTTACTACTTTAATTTAATTTTTTCTAATACTTATTACTAAATGATAAGTATTTTTTATTAATATAACTTTTTTTTAAAATTAAAATTTTTAATCAAATATTAAAATAAAGTTATAATAATAATATGCATAAAATTTTAAAAATAGATTAATAATTTTCAATAATTAATAGTTTTTTAAATAAACTAAAATATTAGAGCAAAAGCAACTTTTTTTAAATTAATAAAGCTTTATATATTTTTAATACAATATATTTTAAAAATTTTAAGTTAAATATTAATAAAATAGCTTTTTTTTAAATAAAAATACTTTATAAGTATAATAAAAAATAATATAATATAGCTTATTTTAGTTATAAAATAGCTATATAAATAATAATATAACTTAAATATATTTAATATTAATATATATACAATTTAATCTTTAATTTAGTTTAAAATACTAGTAAAATAAACTTAAAAAAACTTATAAATAACTATAAAGAATACTTTACTAAGATAATTAAAGCTTATAGCTATATATTTAAGTATTTATAAATAAAAAGTTATTAAAATATAAATAAACTCTTTTTTAAAGTTATAATAAAAAAATTAATATATTTTTTTATTAAAGCTTTTTTTTTCTTTATATTTTTAAATATATTTTAATATATCTAAATTTTAAAATAGCATATTTATTATATAGTGATAGGTATATTTTTATTAATATTATTTACTTATATTAAGAATTTAAGTTTTGCCAATTTTTTTAAATTAGAATTAGCTATTATTAAAAGTAGCTGATTTTTTATTTACTATATATTAAGTTTTTAACTAATATATATATATATAAATAACTATTCAGCTAAAAAATAAAATTTTAGTTTCTTAACTATTATAAAATTTATAAATATATCTAATATAGATCATTTTAATTTGCTTATATTAGGTATTTTATATATTGTATAATTAGTGTCTTGTTTTACTTTTTTGCTAATTTTTAAATTTAAAATTTCATTTAGATCTTTATTCTTTAAAATTATGCAACTTTTTGGTTTTTGCTGATGTCGTTGTGTAAAATTGCCACTTAAATCGTTTACAATGTCCTAAGAAAAAATATTTTTTAAACTTATTAGCTTGCCTGATATAAAGCTATAACTAATATTAAATATACAATTTTTAAAAATGTAATGATATCAAGTATAAATTCAAATTAATCTAATTTAAATTTAAAAAGGTGAAAATTATGTATATTATTCATTTCCAGAGTGTTACATACCGATTAAAATTATTTAAACACACTTTGGCTTTAACTATTGGAAACCTCGACTTTTTTGAGGAAAAGGCGATCTACTAGAACAACTTTGACTAAAAACATGAATAAGGAAGATAAGGCGTACAGCGCAATTCCATAGAGTATTAAAATGTTATAATCTTTGGTAGAGTCAATAATATGACCAGCTATTAGAGGTCCACTTAAATCACCTATACCTGTGAAAGCGTAGGCGAACCCCATGATAGTAGATAGGTTATCTAAACCGAAGAGAGCAGCACAGGCAGCTGGGAATCCACCAGCAAAACCACCAGCTGGGATCCCGTACAATACAGAAAATACAATTAGGGTGGTATATGCGGTGGAGAACCTCCATATAAGTAAAGTTAAAGTGGAAGCTATTAGACACGTTAAGTATACGTTGAGATGACCAACTTTGTCAGACAACAGACCTAAAAATATACGACTGGCTGCTGACGCCCCGTTTACTATAGCTACTAGTGTGGCTCCTTGAGATACCGTAAAGTTTTGGGAGACTGCATATGATGGTAAGTAGTAGAGCGGTATTAAGTAAGCGAAGGATGCGGCTATCGTACTACAACCAAATATTATGAACCTACTGTTCAGCAGCATATATATGTTAAACGGTTTAGTTTTAGTAGCGCTTAAGTTCGATCCGTTCTCTCCAACTTCATTTTCTGATTTGGTTGGCAGTCTAACTACTAAAGTTGAAAATCCTAGACATACGAATACTATGATAGCGTTGTACCTCAAAGTCCATTGGTAGTCAACCTCATGCAGCAGGTACGAGTTCAACAAACTGAAAACTAAACCACCTATACCTATACCGGAAGTACCTATCCCAAAAGCTAATCCTCTATTCGTAGTGAACCAATGAGCGACTACAGTATTAGCCGGTACATAAGCTAAAGCACCACCCAGACCGAACATGAACCCTTGAGTAACTATCAGATGCCAAACTTCGGTAGCGAACGAACCCAACACCAACGAAAGTGTCATCAGAACTGTACCCACTAGAATACATTTTCTGATACCGATCAGATCACATAGCCGCCCCGTAACCATCGATGCAAAAGCTATAGTTGTAGGTGCTACTGTACCTATCAACGCTATTTCAGTATATTTAGCGTTTGGGAAGCCTGTTAAAGCGTAGTAATCTACAAACACTCCGAATCCTGAAGCTACTCCAAACGAACAAGCCTGCATCAAGAAACTGGCTAACACTACCAGCCAACAGTAATAACGATGATCTAATTTTTTTGGTGTATGTGTGGGTTTAGGTAGAGTTGTTTCGTTTATTTCATGGTTAAAGCTATCAAGGTTGTAAACTAACGGCTCACTTCTAGATTGTACCACATTTTTTGACATCTCTACAACCTTGAAAACGAAAAAGGTAAAGTTGTTAATTTTGTGTTTTGTTCCTTGATCCCTGGTATATATTTAGTTTCTGAGTGTAATACTTGTATTAGTCAACTTATTCTTAAAATATAAAGTAAACACCACCAATTAAGCTAGTCAACATATCTGGTATAAAGAATAAATCTAGTATTTATTTTTAATCTTGTTTCCACTTTACCACCTTATATAAGTTATATTTAAAGGACTAAATACCTCTAAAAAAGTATTTAAATCATATTTAGCTTGACCTAATCATATTGAAGCCTTAGAATTTATGTAGTGTTAGCTGATTACTAAAACTTTTACACTTGTAGAATATTTTGATCATTCAAACTAAACGATTATAAGTTACAAATTTTATTTAACCGAATGACTTTTTCTTTTTATATTAATTTATATTTTAAAAATTTTAATTAAAAAGAAATTAAACTAAATTATCCTTAAAAACGTTAAAAATAAGTAAATTTTAATAGATAAATAAATTTCTATTAGTTTTTGATTAATAATTACGTAAATCGAAAGAAAATAGATATTTAAAATCTTTTATAGTAGAAAACTATAATCAAAAATAAATAGCTAAATGTTCCTAATTATTCGCATTTTCTGTTTAAGCCAAGATTGAACCTTAAATTTAAAAATAGAATATGATTGTGACTAGATATTTTATTCAAAATCACGTAATATTTTAGTGTAATTGATAAACTTCAGAAACTTAAACGAAGTGCCGAGTTAGAAAAAAAGATACTAAGTTTGAAGAATACCCTTTAACGATCAAGAATAAAGATCGGATAATTTAGTGAACAAAATAAATATTGGGAACAAAAGTAGTGTATAAGTGGGAGTGGCTTAAAAGGAAATCTAGGTTCTTTATTGCAAAACAAGGCAGAAAACAGACTAATTTAAAATCCCATAGCTACTAGTAACAACAGCATCGAACAAAATTTGTGATGAGGAGGTAGCTACAATAAAGTGTTATCTAAAATCTAACTGCATCAATATTTTGATAATTCGCATATAAAAGGATATTGTCTTATAAAAACTAAATAACATATAAATTTTACTTCAAAAATTAATAAAGTTTATATAATTTTTATTATAAAATAAATATCCAAAATCTCGGGTAGTATAGTGGTGAGTATCCCCGCCTGTCACGCGGGAGACCGGGGTTCAATTCCCCGCTCGAGAGTAATTTTGTTTTTATATCGGCTCTGCATAGATTTAAAATTAGAAGTATATTTTTAAATCTTTTACTAATAGTTTTAAAATATCAATGACCATTTTTATTTTTTAGCACTTGTTTACTGTGTTCCTAAACTTTGAGTTCTATTTACTTAATTTACCTGGTACAAAAAAGGCAAAAAACAATTAAAATTTATTTATGAAATTTGTATAAATTTTGGTACACATAATGTAAATAGTTTTATTATCAATAAATATACAATTACAATTTTTAATGCTATCAAATTTTAATAAAACAATAAATAAAATTTAAAAATAAAATATAATTATCTATTTACTTCAAAATATTATATTTAAATATTAAGTGTAAAAAGCAAATCAAAGTAAACTTTAAAACTATTTTAGCCTTATATATAATAAATATTGTATAGAAAAAATAATTAATAATTAATTTTTTATTTAAATATATATTTTATAAAGTTATGAAGACTTAAATAAAAATATTTATAGCATATTTTTAAAGAAATTGCTTTTAAATTACTAGTAAGCCTTAAATTAATATATTTTTATTAAAATTTTTAATTAGATATTTAAAAGCTAAATATAGTTTTACTTATATTAAAATTTATTTTATTTAAAAATAAAAAATAAAAATTTTAATAAAAATATATTAATTTAAATTTTAAAAAAGCAAAAATATTAACTTAACTTATTTAGCAATATAAGTTAGATTTAGTCTAATTTAAATACTTTTTAAATATATAATGCTATTTTTTTATAGTATTAAATATTACAACTATAATATTTTTGTATTAAAGTTATAAATATAAGATAAATATATATTAGCTTAATTAAAATTCTAAAATTAGCTATATAATAGTTTAAAACTTATATAAATAAATAAAATTTAAAGTTAACTTTTAAAGCTATATTTTAAAAGTAATATTAATATTTAAGATAAAGTTTTAAAAATATAAATAATTTTTAATAAAAGTTAAAATTAAATAAAAATATAAAAATGTAGCTTAAAGTATAAATATTTGTAAATTTAAATATAAAATTAGTTTAATTTTACTAAAATAAAATAAAATATATTAATTTTATAAAAAAAAATTAAATTTTTTTTTTATACTATTATATTATAATGCTATATATATTTATATTATAATGCTATATATATTTATATTATTATTTTTAACTAATAACTTTTTATAAAAGTTGGTAAAAATTTTTATATAAATAACTAAAATGTTAATTAAGTTATAGTAATATTTATTAGCTATAAATTAAAATTTATATTTTAAATTTAAAATATAAATTTTATTATTTAATAAATCTTAAATAAATTACTTATTTAATATATATATACTTTATTTATAAAATTTTAGTAATAAGTAGTAAGTATTTTATATATATTTTTTTTAAAAGTATTTACTACTAAAAAGTTAGCTTTTATTATTATTTATAATATAAATTAACTTTTCTATATTTATGTACTAATCAGTTTTACTAAAAATATTATAAATATTTTTATTAATATAATTGCTATTATTTTTCTTAATAATATTAATATATATATTATACTGTTATTATAGCCTATATTTATAAAATATTTTTATTATTTGTGATCACTTTGTTACTATAATACATTATATGCTAAAACTTAAATATTAGCTCTAGTATACTACTTTAGACTAAATGTTATAAAAATGTCAAACTTATTAAAAAGTTTAAGCAAAAAACATTTATATTTAGCTAGCTATATATAAAGCTAACAATAATTAGTTGTCAAATTTGTACAGCCTTTTATATTATTATATGCTTTACTAAAAAGGAGATACTTTATTAGATAAAGTTAACATACTTTAAAATTTAACTTTTTTATAAACTATATATATCTAGTTATTAACTTTTTTAAACCTATAAGTATTTTTAAATTTAAACTTTATATTTTAAGTTTATACTAATTTTTAGTCTTTCTAATCCTATTTCCTCTTACATTCTTAGCTATAAGCTTCTTTTTTATTATATAAAAGCTAGCATTTAAATTTTTTTTCACTAAGCTCTCTTAATTAACTAAAGGAAATGAAACTTATTAGTGAAATTTTCTCTTTCTAACTTTTTTCACAGCTCTACCTACTAATTAAGTCTTTCATATGCCCTACCTTTCAGTCCCCTATACAAGTACTAGAAATCTTACATTGAAATTATAATAGTGTATTAATTAAACGTTTGAGTTTCCCAGCTTCCAAGAAATAAAAAAACTAACTTGGAAAAATTTCAATTCTTTTATTTAAAAAGGTAAGCTCAGCTTAATTGGCTAAAGTTACAATAATTCTAACGCCGAACCTCCAAAACCTTACCAATTTGGTTTTGGTTAAAATAGGGTAAAGTTCAATCGTTTTTTCCTATACTTTTAAAATATAAATTCTAACCGATTCGTTCCGACAAAAGTTTTATTATGAAAATTTCCAATACAATTAAAACTTGTCTTTCATTACAGACAAAAAATTCGAAAAAGTTTTTTATAGTAAGGGTATTTATCTCAGCTTAGCAATACCTTCGACAAGCTATAGTTAATAAAGTAAAATTAGAATTTAGATAAATATAATATAATAGAAGTGAAGCAGCGAGAATAGTATGAAAGCAAGTAGAATAAACTTAACCAATTTAGTTTTACGAAATTTAAGAACTTCGACTTCAATAAGAAGTATAAATAAAGTGAGTAAATTTACCACTTTATTACATGGAAGTTCGATAGATTGTGTGAGAAGGGTAAATGGTTTACAGAGTATAAGGTATCAATCAACTACAGCTACAACAAGTAAGTTAGATTTAGAAACTTTGGTAAAACCTGAAGAAGTAGAGGGAGAAGATTGGGTAAATATTTAAATTGAATTTTTTAAAACTAATTCTAACTTTAAAGTCTCGATTAAACTCGTTACGTAACATCGGTATATCCGCTCACATCGATAGTGGTAAGACCACGTTGACAGAACGAGTGTTATACTATACCGGTAGGATCAAAGAGATCCATGAAGTACGAGGTAAGGATAACGTAGGTGCAAAGATGGACAGTATGGAGTTAGAACGTGAGAAAGGTATTACAATCCAATCGGCAGCAACCTACTGTAACTGGGGTGATGTAAATTTGAATATTATCGATACCCCTGGGCACGTAGACTTTACGATTGAAGTGGAACGTGCTTTACGTGTTTTAGACGGAGCCGTTTTAGTACTGTGTGCGGTCAGTGGTGTCCAATCTCAAACCATTACAGTTGATAGACAGATGAAACGTTATAACGTACCAAGAATATCTTTTATCAACAAGATGGATCGAGCTGGTGCTAACCCTGACAAGATCGTAGACCAGATTAGATCTAAATTGAAGATCCCAGCAGCTGCCTTACACTTACCTATAGGTAAAGAAGATTTCTCGGGAGTGGTAGACCTCATTTCCATGAAAGCTATCTACAACGAAGGTTACAGAGGTAGCCAAGTCGTTTATAAAGAGATTCCCGAAGGTCTCTTAGATTTAGCTAACCAGAAAAGGACCGAACTTATCGAACATCTAGCTGATGTAGATGAGGAAATAGCTGAACTGTACTTGAACGAAAAAACTCCTACTCAAGAGCAGATTCACCAGGCGGTACGTAGGGCTACTTTAGCTCTCAAGTTTACTCCAGTGCTTATGGGTTCAGCTATCAAGGATAAAGGTATCCAAACCTTGTTGGATTCAGTAGTAAGGTACCTACCTAAACCGTTCCAAGTTACCAACCAGGCCTTAAACTTAAAAGATAATGAAAACAAAGTAGACCTGGTACCTTACTCCAACCAACCGTTCGTCGGGTTAGCTTTCAAACTTGAGGAAGGTAAGTACGGTCAACTTACCTACATTAGAGTTTACCAAGGTAGACTTTCAAAAGGTAGCTACGCCACCCACGTCAAAACTGGTAAACGTATCAAAATAGCTAGGTTGGTTCGAATGCATTCAAACGAGATGGAAGACGTGGATTCGGTTGGGGCTGGTGAAATCTGTGCCTTGTTCGGTATTGAATGTGCTTCCGGTGATACTTTTACCGACGGTAAGGTCGAATTATCTATGACTTCCATGTTCGTTCCCGATCCGGTTATCTCTTTATCCTTAACTCCTAAAACTAAAGATACTGGTAGTTTCTCCAAAGCTCTTAATAGGTTCCAGAAAGAAGACCCTACTTTCCGCGTACACTTGGACCACGAGTCCAAGGAAACAATTATATCGGGGATGGGTGAACTGCATTTGGATATCTACGTTGAACGACTTAGAAGGGAGTATCAGGTCGACTGTACTACTGGTAAACCACAAGTTGCGTTCAGAGAGACGATCTCCAAGAAAGCTAACTTCAATTTCACTCATAAGAAACAAACCGGTGGTTCCGGTCAGTTTGCTCGTGTAGTCGGTTATATCGAACCTACCCTACCAACCGTAGACGAAGATACTAACTCCGAAGTACCAGCCTTGGAAGCAGAATTTTTGGATGAAATTATAGGAGGTACCATCCCTCAGAACTTCATCCCTGCTGTAGAAAAGGGTTTCTTAGATGCTATGGGTAAAGGTCCGTTAGTAGGACACCCAGTAAAGAACTGTAGATTCGTTTTAACCGATGGTTTGGCCCACGCGGTAGATTCTTCCGAGCTGGCTTTCCGTACCGCTGCTGCCCACGCTTTCAGGGAAGCTTACCAATCTGCTCACCCCACCGTCATGGAACCTATCATGCAAGTGGATATTTCCGCTCCAACTGAGTTCCAAGGTACTGTACTAGGGACTATCAACCGACGCAAAGGGATGATCACCGATTCGGAAGTTGGTGAAGATTACTTCACCGCCCAAGCTAAAGTTCCTCTTAACAACATGTTTGGTTATTCTACCGAACTTAGGTCTGCTACCCAAGGGAAAGGTGAGTTCTCCATGGAGTATTTAGAGCATGCCAACGTCAACATGGATACTCAAATTGAAATGGTTAAAGAGTATGCTAAACTAAGACAGGCAGGTAAAGCTTAATTTTTTAATGTAATAAAAGGCTATTTGTGCTGTTTTTTTAATAAAATTTCTTAAGTCTAATTCTTTTACACTTACCTAACTATTTTAAATTAATTGTCCAATTTAATAAAAAAGATTAATTAATCAAAGTATATTTAAATTCAAACAATTGAAATTGTAATTGAATTTTTAACATAGTTTAAAGCTAAATTTAAAATTTATTTAAAACTGAACATTTATTAAAAGAACAAAATTTGTATATAAATTGATATTAACTTAAATCTAATTGATTTAGATTTAATTAATAATTTGGATACTTATATTAAAAACATTATATATATATAATAAAGTATGAAATTTTAAATCAAACCTGTCTATTAGAGTTATTGTATATAAAAAGGTTATATTGTAGTTATACTATAAGATATAGGTATTTTCTATAAAATAAAATTTGTTTATTATTAAATAAGGGAAAATAAATTTAAGTTAGTTATATTTATAGCTATTATTTTAAATTTAATTTTAGTTATATATATATTTAATTTAACTTTTAATATTATATACTTTAATAAATTTCAGAACACTATAGTTTTTTAATAATATTTAATTTCTTCTCTTAGAAAGTATTTATTAATTTAAAATTAAATTTAGAATAGGAGAAAGTTATACATTAAAAGATAAAATTAAACAAAATTGACAATTATAGTAGGTTAGTTTCTTTAACATAGTACTTACATAATAATATAGTTAATATATATATATATTTAAAAAGTACAAAAATACAATTATACAACTGATAGAGACTATAAAAAAAATTAAGTAGCATCTATCTAAAAAAAAAAAAAAAAAAAAAAAAAAATAAGCATTTAATAACTTACTTATCTAAAAGTATAGTAATAGGCTGTCAGTTCATCAGTAAACTAAACATAAAATTAGAATATACTAGCAACAAATACTATAGTCAACAAATATAAAATTTAATCTAAAAAGTTGAATTTAATTTATTAAATTCAACAAACTATATGAATTTAAGTAGTTACTTTCATTTCAAACTATTTCAGTTAACAATTCTTAAAACGTTGGTTAATAGTAAAAGTTTAAAAGAATTAATTTAATTGTAGGTAATTTTACTATCTTTTAAATTAATTTATAGTAGGAAATGCTCATACATTTCAATATAAACTTTTAAAATGGTTTAATAAAATGGAATCAAATTTATGCAAATTTCGTTAACTTTTCAAAAACTATATTAAATTAAAGTTTTTTAAGTTTACATTAATTTTATGGATTTACTATCGAAACTATTAAATATATTATTTGAAAAGTTATAACCACTATTTAATTAAAGTATTCCGCTATTTAGATCGGTACAGATAAATTGTATATTTACAAGGGTGTAAGTTAAGTTAAATTAACCGTTCAAGTTGTGTTTCAAAACCGTTAAGTCTAGCTTGTAAGGATTGGATGATTGCATCTTTATCCTAATCAAAAATGTATAAATAGCATATTAAAGTGCATTAAACTTACTGCTAGTTTTTGGTCGACAGCTTCGATCTGTGCTTTAAGACTTTTATGTACAGGTAAAGGGGGGGCTAACCGCGTTATCTAAAAAGTAGATTTAGTTTAAAGTTGAAAAACGGTAAGTTTACTTGTACAAGTATATCTTTGAGATCGGGATCGATAACTAAACAATTAAAGTTATTATTAGATTAAAATTAAAAAACTAACCACTGCGTCTTTGAAAAATTTTGCCTTGTACGGTAATGCTGTTGACGTTACCTATATCGGAGGTATTACGGTTGGTGATGACTTTGTTGACGTCTTCCAGTTTTCGAGTTGGCTTACGGCTCAGATCTTCACGGATACCTATGTCAGTGTTGTTACTTTTTCCGTGGTTGATGAGGGCGTCGACGACCCCTTTGAAGGTACGAGTAAGTTTGCCAGGTTGGTTGTTATCAGGTAAGCTCCCCGACTCAGCACCGAAACCACCGCGGCTCTGTAATGAGTTGATACGATGTTTTATTGAAGTGATGCCACCTTCGTTCAGTTTAGTTTGCGATTGGGGTGGAAATGCTGGTGTGGTGGTAGCGCGTGCGGTAGGTTGAGGTTCAGGGATAAGTTGTCGTACTGGGAATCCCGACGAAGTGCTCCGTCTATCTAACACACTTGGTGCTGAAGGAATTATTATGTCTTGGGAATTAATCTTCGGTGATTCGTACAGTTTAAGTCGGTCTTGGACGATACGTGATACTGGGAATTCGTTCGTCGAAGCAGTTCTGGTTGGTTTATGACTAAGTTCGTGGCTCAAATCCCTTGAATGTTGACGGGGGAAGTTGATCATAGATTTTGTCCGTTCCAACCGCTTTAAGGACTGGCTTAAAACTGAAATGGGCTTTTCAGCAGATTCCGGTTGACTTTGAGTCAATTCATCTAAGTTTATTGAGCTAGCTTTTACTAAACTTTCATAAGCAGCCTTTTTATTGGATATCGATCTACCGACAGCGGATTGAGGCTATATTAAATTAATAAAGTTTATTTAAGTTAGTTTACTTCAGCTGACAGAGGTAAAGCGTGTGTATAACGTGCATTAGCTAAGAATGGATTACTACGACGAGTGTCACCACCTCCAGTTGAATAAAGTTTGTAATGAGATTGGCAGTAAAAGTTTCCTAGCAATTTTAATAAAATGTTGGTGTGAACATATACCTTCAATTTTTTCATTATTACTAAGTGATAGAATTTGGTTGCAATGACGACATCGAAAACAGTTCGGATGTAGTGAAAGTCCATCAACTGACATAAGTTCAGCTGGGTAAACAGGTAAAGTACAAATCATACAGGTTTGACTTTGACCGGTAATAACAACTGTTGTCTAACAAAATTAAAAAGAAAGTATAAAAATATATTTACTGGTCGTCTTGAATTATTCTTCCAACTTGACATGACTTGTGCCGCATTTGAGCGTCCATTATCAATATCTATCGGTAAAGTCTTTTGAAAATTTAAAATTTAATTATGTTTAAAATATAAGTTACTACATTTTCTGCATATTCAGTCATCATATTAGGCGAGCTGGTAAAGTATTAATTTAGTTGATGTTGATATTGCTCTTTGTTGATGCTAAAATTTGTCCGGTCGTTTCAAACTTCGTTCGATTTTAAATTGTAAAAGTTGGTTTTATATGGTTGAAATGGTGGTTTTTAAAATCTTAATTGGAAGTGAGTCAACAAAATACTGTAATTGAGTTTTATTTTCAAATGTGATAAAGCTTACAACTTCTATTGGCTCTTAACTTAACTTAGGACAATTTTAGGCAGGATGGGGAAGTTTTTTTACCGTTATTAAATGCCACCTTCCAAATATTGGCAAAGTTGATTTGTTTAATTCAACTTCACTCAATAGTGCTGCATAACATGTTACCTTTTTAGCGTTCTTGGCGTACAGGCACAATAACAAAAGGAGTTCGAAATTTCCAGTTTACTTAGTAAAAGTTGTAAAAATGACTGCGATTTTTGTTAATTGGTTTGATAAATCCAGTTTTTACATATACTTATTTATAAATAGAAAATAAGAGCTATGTTATGATATATAATTCAATCGTACCAATATACTCCTAAACAATATAAGCATTTCGATTAATACAAACTTTTTAAGTACTCAATTTATTAAATAAATATTATACCCACTAAAATTAAAGGATTTTAACTTTTAAAAATTAATCTATAAAATAATAAAATAATAAAATTAAATTTAAACATATTCCTAAATGATAAGTTTTTAAAATATTCTACACTTTTATTTTTAGTTAAAATTTTATATGTACTAAAAGCTATATTTTTTTATGATCTCTTAGAAATCAAATTTATATTAGTTAAAAGGGATTGTAACCTATACCTCTATCCAATATATTACTTATTGTTAATACAATTACTATTTTTTATATACATTATCGCAATTTTAAAAATATTTGGTTGATTTTATAATTTATACGACATTAATTTTTTAGTATTTAACAGTATCAAACTAATATATATATTCATGTACAAAATTTTATTAGAAATTTTGTCTATTTATAATTTTACTATAAATGCAATTTAATATTTGATAGTAAATTATATATATATATACTGTAAAAAAATCAACTTTATAAACAAGATATTTTGGTATACTAAATATATAATTAGCATTTTAGTTCATACGATATAACCACATCTAAGTATTACACCTGTAAATAAAATAAAAGATGAGTGAAAACTTGAATATAAAAAACTTTCGATTGAAATATGTAAATTTCAAAAAAAAGTAAATCGAACCATTTCTTATTTCAAATCTCAATTAATATTGATGAATATAAAATGACGAATGTAACCAAGATTTTGAATAGACAAAATCAACAAAAATTAAAATTAAAATGTCGGTAACTCAAGGTATCCAGAGAACCGATTTAGAAGGTTGGAGATTGAAAGTAGATGATGGTAGACAAGTGTGGTATTACCTCTCCACCACCCGTGAACGTCAACTTCAACTCCAAACCGATACCGAAAAATATTTCCTAGGGTTACCTTTTCCAAAACCAACTCATCCAAAGCCTACAAGGGCAAGCGAAGCTGTCAATATAGGGTTCGATTTTTTGAAGAGATTACAGACCGAAGATGGACATTGGGCTTGTGAGTACGGTGGTCCAATGTTTTTAATACCAATATTATGTGTTTCTAGTTATACTACTGGATTCAAGATTGAAAACGAGGTGAAGCTCGAATTGATTAGGTATCTATGTAATAGAGCTAATAAAAAAGATGGGGGCTGGGGATTGTAAGTGTTATACAGTTTTTTTTATAGAAATAGAGAAACGAAATGTAGTGATTTATATATAAATAAATTTGTATAGACATATCGAGCACCATTCCACTATATTTGGTACAGTTATGAATTACGTAGCATTACGTATCTTAGGGCTAGAACCGGTCCATCCAGTTTGCGAGAAAGCTAGGAAGTTTATTTACGCTAATGGTATCTTTCTAGGATTTAAATTCGCCTATAATTAGTATTTTTCTGTTTTTTTAGGAGGTGCTACCTCTATACCCAGTTGGGGTAAGCTGCTGTTAGCTTGTATGAACATGTATGAGTATTCTGGTATGAACCCTATCCCACCCGAACTTTGGTAACCGTTTTATTCGAGTAGGTTTTTTACAGTTTGTTTTAAAGGGTGCTGCCCAAATGGTTCCCTTTCCACCCGGAGAATATATGGATACATAGTAGGATGGTCTACATGTCTATGTCCTACCTTTATGGTGTTCGTTTTAAATGCGAAATTAATCCCTTTATTGAATCTTTACGCTACGTAAGTCAATTTTAGCATGTATTTTGAAGTTAATTTGTTTTTTTAGGAAATTTATGGTCAAAATTATACAGATATCCAATGGTTCTACTGCTCCAACGACGTACATAAGTTCGATCTCTATCACCCACATACCAACTTCGCTATTGCTGCTAATTGTACAGTTTTACTTAATTACTATTTTTATTAATTATTTTTATCTATAGTGGTTTTGGGTGTTTATGAATTCGTATTACCCTGCTTCCCTTATTTAAGACAGGCCGGTATTAAAGAGGCTATCAATCAAATCCGTATGGAGAATGAAAATACCAATTATTGTGGTCTAGCACCAGTATTTTTATTGTTACTTGTATCAAAACTGACCTATTTATTTGTTAGGTAAATATGCTCATGAACCTGATGTGCCTGGCTCATGCTGAAGGTAACGATTCTTATGAATTTAAACAGTTAGTTTCCCACATTCCCGATTTCCTGTTCATGGGTAAGGAAGGGATGATAATGTCGGGTACCAACGGTGTTCAACTATGGGATACCGCCTTCATCGTCCAAATGGTTACCGAAGCAAAACTCTACAAGAAAGAAGAGAACCAGAAAGTCATCCGTATGGCTCACCAGTTCTTGGATAGATGTCAGGTAACCAGTTTCTAAGTATAAGTTAGAAGCTGATGGGATATAAACAGATCCGTAGTAATTCCAAACATTATGGTAAGGATTACAGACATATGACTAAAGGTGCTTGGCCCTTCTCTACACGCGACCAATCTTACGTATTATCTGATTGTACTGCTGAAGCCCTCAAAGCGGTACTGTACCTTCAAGATCTTGAGTAACTATTTGGAAGGTATAAGGTGTGCTAAATTTATATAATAACCAGTTTTACTGAAAATTTGATTGACGATCAACGTCTTTTCGATGCGGTTAACATATTACTCTCCCTACAGAATCCAGATGGTGGTTGTGCCTCCTACGAACTAGTTCGTGGGTCTCAGTACTACGAGTGGGGCAATGTATCCGAAGTTTTCAGTAAATTCTCTATAGCTATAACTAGGACTTAAATATTGTAATTTTTGTAGAGGATATTATGGTGGAGTATAACTACCCTGAATGTACTACTGCAGTTCTACTGGGCCTCACCAACTTTGCTAAGTTTTTCCCTGATCATAGACCTAATGAAATCAAGTAACTAATATAAATAGTTTTTATTAGTTGGAATTAGGATTGCTCAGAAGAAAGCAGTCAAATATATTAAGTCGACTCAATGAAAGGACGGGTCCTGGTACGGTAGTTGGGGAATCTGCTTTACTTATGCTACTTTCTTCGCCTTAGAATCGTTGGCCACTTTTGGTGAGTTTTACGACAATAGGTAACCACCTACATAAAGTGTTTAGTTTTCAATGTATTACGGTAGTGAAACTGTCAAACGTGCCTGCGATTATCTAGTTGGGAAACAGCAGCAAGATGGTGGCTGGGGTGAGACTTTTAAGGTACTACATTTTTCAACTGGTAAGTAAGCTTATACCTCTTTTTTGTAGTCGTGTGAGTTAGGTGTATATACTCAAGCCCCCACTTCTCAAGCCGTCAACACTTCCTGGGTTTTACTTTCTCTATTGGCTGCCAAATACCCCGACCGAAAAGTTATCGAACGGGGTATCAAAGTACATCTTAACTTATCCTATATTTTAATTAATGTTTTTGAGTAGGTAGTTATAGATAGGCAGTTACCCTCCGGAGAATGGGAGCAGGAGTTGATTGAAGGGGTTTTCAACAAAAACTGTATGATCTCTTACCCTAACTACAAACTCTACTTTACTATTTGGGCTTTAGCCAGGTTTGCAAACGTTTATGAGGATCCAGAGATTTAAAGAAATTAGAGTGATTGTTTAATAAAATTTGATAAGTTTTATTATTTGCTTTAAAAGAAAGTTACATTAGCCTTCTTTAATATTAGTAATTGAAATAAAATTATATAATATATATTATCTGTACAAGATGTTTTTCCTTCATTTAGTTATTTATTAATTTTACCTGTTTCAAAAGTTATACTTAAATAACAAATAAAAAAGGAGCATTTGGATTTTGATTTAAAAACTTCAATTATAAGTATACAGTATCTAACTCAGATTTTGTATTAATTTATATATACAAGTTCAAATTTAAATGTAAATATAATAACTAAATTAATAAAAGCTAAATTTATTTTAAAGTTTAATAAAAACTATATATGAAATAAGCTAAAATAATAAAATAATAAAAAAATTTAACATTTTTTAATTTTACAGTATATTTTTATATCTATTAATAATTTAATAATTATAAAAAATTGAAAAAAAATATTTTAATATTTAACTTATATTATTTTTAAAAATAAAAAATTTTATTTAAATATATATTTTTTTAATTTTAGCTTTATATTAATTAGCAAAATTTATTATAATATATATATATTTATTTATAATTTAAATATTAATAATAAAATCTTAGTTAAATTTATCAAAAAATTATATATTAATAAAAATTTAACTTTATTTAGTTTTAAAGTATTTAAAAAAATACTTAAATAAAATAAAATATATTAAGCTTTTAAAATATTAATATTATAGCTAAAAATTAGATACTAAAACTAAAAAGTAAATTTTAATTAAAGAAAAAACTAATATATAGCTTTTTAGTAAGTAAATATAGTACTTTTTTTAAGTAGTTAAATTTAAAAAGCTAAAAAATATATTATAAATAATTATAATTAAATAAAGAAATTTAAATTTAAATATTTTTCTATTTAATATATTTAATAATTTAAAGTTAATATAAATTAAAAAGTTAATAAATAATACTAATTATATAGTAGTATTAGCAAATTATTTTTTTATTTACTAAAAAAAATAAAATTATTAAATAAAATTTTATTATTTATAATAATACACTATTATATTATATAGTAGCTTTTATTATTTAAATTAGTCTAGTTATTTATTAAATATTAATAAGTAATAGTTTTAAAAAAACTAATAAGAAAATTACTAAAACAAAAAGTATTTTAAAATATTAAACTAGTATATTAATTATTTATTAATAAATAAATAAATATTTAGCTTTTTTATATATTACTAGTAAAAAAATTAAAAAGTTTTCTAAAAATATTAAAAATATACTAAAAATCTAAATTTTATATTAAAATCAAAAATTGAGCTAATAAAACTAGCTAAAAATAAAAAAATAAAAAATATCTGCTTACTTATTATCTAATTAGATTAAGTATTTATATTAATTTTAATATATATTTAATATTAAATTAAAATTTTAATTAATAAAGTTTATTTTAAATAAGAAATTTAAAGTATTTTTATCAAACTTTTAAAAAATTAATTATATTTATTTTTTTAGCTATAATTTTAAAGCTATTAAATACAATTATTATACCTTTTTAACTTTGTTCTACTAAAGTATCCAAGACTAGGTAAAGGTAATTTGTTTTTAGTACATTATTTAAGAGATAAAATTAGCTAAAATTTTAATATTCTAATATATAAACTGTAACAAAAATTAAAACATTAAAAATTTGTATTTTAATAACTAATTTTTATATATACTTTCTTTAGACTTGGGGTACTTAAAATAATTATAAGTATATTATCTAATTTTCTTTTTATTTAAAAACTTAGTAAAGAAAAAAAACTATTTTATAGAAAGCATATTTATTATTTTTATTTATAACAGTATTCTTTTAGAGAAATAAATTTATGAAAAAAGTATATGTCTTATTATCTTTTTATTACACATGTATGTAATACGTGCAATTTTATCTATTTTACGTTTATTTTTTACAAAAATAATTATTGTGGATTTAAATTTATAATTCAACTATTAATTGTAATTTAGTTTACATACTGTTAAAATCGACTTTTTAACACAACTTTAAAATATACGGCATATATATTTTCAATCGATTGTAAATGGTTCTTTATTTTATGCACCAACAATTTGATATAAATTATTAAGAAGATATTTGAAATAAAAATTATACAGATGCATCTGAACGTTCCACTATATTTCTGGAACCAGATGGTGCTACCAGTTGGAATTATAGACTAAATACGAGTACCCAGTACAACTAACAGTTACTATACAAAATTAAACGGAAAAATCTTACTATTAGCGATATGTTAAAGTTGATGTTAAGTATGTTTTTTGAAATGAATAAAGATAACAACAACGATCCCAACTAAGATGTTGGTATCAAAAAGGAAAATAAACCCGACTTCTTTGGAAGTAGACTCTTTTCAATTTATAGAGCTACAAGTTCCATAGCTTTCTTTAAAGCAAATTACCCATTTTATAAGGCTGGTAGTTGCAACTTTTCCATTTTTAGTTTGTTCTTTTACGAGATAATTTGTTGTATTAACTTTAAATTACTGCATTATTTTTAATTTTAATAAATTGATGTTTATACTAAAAAGCTGACATTAAATTTATTAGCAACTCATATCTTCATTACATAGTAATAGAAATTAAAATTTAGCTAATTTTAAAATAAGCTTCAAACTGGGTTCAAATCGGTGTTGAAAGTTCAATTGTTTCATTAATGATATGGAATCGAAGATTCTAGAAATCCAAAATTTATATACTGAAAAGTTGAGTTCAAAAACAAATTACAATGCATAGTAATTAAAGTTTAAAATTAAATAAATAGTATCAATTATATACCTTCTACAAAATAAGATAAAGAAAAACCAGTATTCAATGGGTTAAGTTGCTACTTTAGAAAATGGTTGGTTAGAAAGTTTGTGGATAAAGTTTATTGACGATTTAAATATATTTACCAAGCTGACGAACACCACTCTTTATAGACATGAGCTTAACTAATATATAAAACGGAAGCTAAATAGTAGATCAAAATTGATAAAAATAGCAACTCTTTAATTATGTAAAATATCTACACATACATCCGAAATTTATAAAGGTAAATTATAGGGCCGATTAAGTAAAACATATAAATACCAATCCAAGTAAGTTTAATTCACAATGTATCTACATCTCGAAGCAAGCCAATATGGCTTCCAACCGTACCGAAAACGGAACAACTAAACGTAACAAGATAGATTTAAAATCTAAAAAGCAGATGTTCGCTCTTAGGAAGAATAAGTTTACCAATAACGAAATAGCAACTAAGTGAAACATAGCCAGATCAACTGTAACTAATATATTGTTATTCAAAGCTTATACCAATCCTGATATTTTAGTCAAATACGACAGTGAAAGGAGTAGGATACGTAAAAGGATGTACGACTAAATCGAGACGACGCTCTTTTACGGGTGTATCAAGGGTTTAAACATCAGTCAAACCGAATTGGCCGAATACTGTAAGCTAAAAGTGAATCCTTCACTCAAGTATATAAATATAAATCCTAAGATAACTAGAGAGGATATAATCGCTAAAGGTATACAATTAGTTAAGCAGATCGGATGTATAAAGTTTGTAGGATCCAAGTCATGGTTCTCTAGAGTTAGAACTCTATTCCGTTTAAACGTTTCAAACGAGAAGAATAAGCAGAGTATTTTAGCCTTTAGGTCCGATAATTATAACTGTTCCGATACTCCAACGAGTTGTAGGCAGAATAGAACAACTTCAACCGACTATAACCCTTTCAATGTTAACAACGATCCCAACTTTATCAATAGTAATATCTATAAGGAATCTTTAACTAATTTGACTAAAAGTCAAAACGAAGGTACTGCTACCCTCTTAAATGCCCGTTTAAAAAAAATGGCTATGTATTTAGTGAAGAAATCGTCAAGTTACAACAAACCTTTAATATCCCTTTAAGCTAGTCCAATTTCCTAAATTTATATTCAACCTCAACTTATCCAACTAAAACTAGCTCGAATAACAACCTTATACGTTCATCAAATAATTCGGACCGAACTTCAATCAAAATTTCGGAATTTACCTATTTTGAAAATCTTCCTCTTATATAAATACTAATATATAAATGTCAACATCTTCTATTTGGAAAACTAAATCAGTGATTATAGCAACCGATCCAAACAAAGATCTACCGAACTTTATGTTCCTGAAAGCTTCACAGATTGCAGCATGTTCCAATTATTCCGTATCTTTACCAGAAACACGAACTTTAACTAGGAGTCTCTGTTTGAGAATTACGTATAACTTCAAATCAACCTATTTTCAAAACTCATACGATCTACCACTAGTCCAAGCTCAACATTCCTTTAAAACTTGTACATCGGATCTAATTGCTTTTCATGCCTTTACGATCGAACTAAATTGATTTAAAACTCTCGATTAAATACTGCTTTAAAAATACAATTAACTGGACAGCTTAGTGTAGCAATTTCAACCCTCAGAATTGTTATTCACACCCAGTAAACATAACTTTTAACCGATATTTGAATTAGGTATAAGCTGTACATCGAATATATTATTAACTAGTAAATATGATAGTTCAACCTACACGCTAAAATCGGTTACTTTCTCAAATAAAATAGTACAACAAACAATATAACTATACAGTTCAATAAATAAAATTTAAGCTTTAGAACACTAATAAGCTTTTAGAACATATTTTCTTAGTATAAATTATAAGTAGCAGATGAAATAGTAAATATTTAGCTATACGTTAAAAGTCTTTAATAAGAGCAAAGTAGGAATTAGACATCAGTGGGAGGTATAATGGAATGGATCTGATGTGCTGGATTGATAAATCGGAGATTTAAGTTACCCAACATGTGCCTTTTATTGAATTTATGAATCGATTTAAAGTACAAAAGCGGTCCAACTTAGCCAATAAAGTATAGATAAGTAGGAAAAATACTAGTTGGAGTCGCTAGCTACCAAAATATATAAAACTTACTAAAAGCTAAAAAATAGGCCTAGAATCACAGTAAATGTTAATAGCTAAAATATTAAGTCGATATACCTAATAACACGTTTAGTAATAAATAAATAAGAATTTATAGTGTTGTATAGAAAAAAATAATATTAGAAATATTTTTAAAATGTGAACTAAATCTAACACAATAGCATATAGAACAGTTTTTATAGCAAATATGTAGCTATTAACTTTATAAAAGCATTTACTATTCACTTTTGCTTATATTAAAATATTTAATACACCAGCTTTATTATATTTATTTATAGCTAATATTAGATAAGTATATCTATCTAAATAAAAAGCACAGTTTTAATCATAAAGGAAAATATACATTTATAAAATGTAAACATATTTTTTGTATACTTAATATATTATCTATGTAATAGAATTAGTAATAAAATTATTTTATTCAAATTTTAAATAATTTATATTATATAAAAAGTATTTCTATATTTATATTAATTTTTTTTGCTAAAAAGAAAAATCTAATCAATATTTAAAATGGTTCAAATTTAAAATTTTTAAATATACTATTAAAAGATAAAAAAATTTAGTTAAAAAAACTTTAGCTAGCTATATTTTCTAGTAGTAAAATCTAAATATATTTTCTTTATTTATAATTTACTATATAAAAATATATATAATATATGAAAACATTAATATGTAATAGTATTTGAAAATTCTAACTAATATATTTTTTAAATAAACATCTTTTATCAATATATATATATAGTTTTATAAATTTTAAAAAAAAGAAATATATTTTAAAAATAGCATTTATCCCTTTTAAAACTTGAAAAATTTAATAAAGCATAATAAAATATACTAAAAATTAAGTACTTTATAAATAATTTTAAAACTTTTAATGTTTTAAATAAAAATTAGCTAAATTTAATAACACTTACTTACATATATATTAGATAATTTCTTAAAAATATAATTTTAGAAAATAGAGTTTAGGAAAGGTAAGCTATAGCAGATATATTTTTTTAAATAGTACTTTTCTAAGAAAGAGAAAATAAATAATATACAAAAAATAATAGCAGTATATATAATTTTAAAAATATACTAAAAGTAATAAGGAATGATGTTTAGGTAAGATTTTGTTATACTTTTTCTAGTACTGATAAGCTTTATAACAACTAGCTATATATAGGATTGTATTTTAGAGTTGATATTTTTTATTTTTGCAAAGGTAGTGAAACTAAATATTTATTTTTAGTAGGTGCTATGCCTAACATATTTAGAATAATGTTTTTATCTTTAAAATGAGGATGTACTGCTGCTAGGAAGAGGAAAAACTTTGTACATCTATGTGAAGTGGTTATACTTTATAGTTAAAATGCTTAGACTTAGCTTGGCTAAGAACAGTTTATAATTAATGAGGTAATATGAGACCAGCTAAAAATATTAGATAGGTACTAGAGGGATTTGAAGTCTAATATAGTTTTGCCTCGCTATCTAAAGAAAAGGCTGTCATCGATAACTGAACCGTTTAAGATACCAAACTGTCTGTCTGAATCAGAAATTTATTTTTTAATCTGATTTTATGTAAACGTAAAAAACGTGCCGGAAAATTAAATTTGATTGCATGTTACATTTTAAACAACAATTTAAAAAACCCTTCCAAATTTAAATTCGATTTAGCTTTGCAGAAATGTGTTCTAAAATTCCGCTAAGTATATAAACTTCGAAGTTACAATTTAAACCCACCAACTTAAATTAACTTTTTAAAAATTTCATGGTAACTCGAGGCGTGTATGCGTACCTGAAACTTAATAAATGCAAAAAACTACTATAAAATGGGCCTTTACCGTAAAGTATACTTTGTTCTTAAGTTTTCAAAGTATTTTTATCATTTCCGAGAGGTTTTTTAAATATATATAGTTCGTCATTATTGCCTACCAACATCTAGAAAAAATAATCCGATCCTTTTTTTACTATATAAACTTGAAACGAATTGTAAGTTGCTATCTTTTTTTTAAAATTTTAAACGAGCATAAGCTTAACGCATTTTAAGTATTTCAAAAACTACAACACTTCAACTTTTCAAAGCCGATGGATAATACGCTCGAAAGTTGGGTACTACCGCTCACAGTTACATTCCAAACGTTGGCTTTAATTTTAAACGGGTTCGTAATCTACCTATGTATAAAGCAGAGTATAAAGAAGTTGGATATCCTGTTCAGTTTCATAATGGGGATGGTGGATTTAACTTTTGTATTCTATAAACTGTGTCAGTTTGTATACTTTAGGGTAGTTGGGTTTAGACCGTTGGATAATTTTAGTTTAAGTTACGGTCAGTTCGACGGGATTTTCGATATAGTTCTACTGTTAACTTCGGCTAGTTGTATAGGCTACTTAGCGTTACTACGGTTTTACGTAAAGATTTTAGGTAAAGTAGTCAATCCCAAGTTATGGATTGCTGCCTTCGTTTTCTCAACTTCACTTTTACTGGCGGTGTTCCTATGTGTAGCTGTAACCAATAGTTTCATCCTGATGCCCTACCAAGGTTACTATTTCCCCAACTTTAACGTGGAATCGGTAGCTTCGTACACGTCGTACTACTTCCTTATAATATGGGTAATAATCACGTTGACGATAGTGGATGTAGTTTACCCTACCTTAGCTTACTTCTATTTCAAACGTACCGGTAGTACCTGCAGCAGTTTGACGTACGAAGTTTTAGAAGGTAAATTACGTAAAATTAGATTTGTGAAGTTTAAAGTTGTACTTACCACTTTAACTTTACTGTGCGTTTATAACGTCAGTTTAATACCACCGGTGTACGTCATGATACAAGAGCTTGCAACGCAACAAGTAAGGTCGTTGTATGTAGACTGTATTTTTGTAATCGCTATCACTTCCGTAACTTTCACTAATCCACTGATGTTACTGCTGTTCCACGACGATACTTCGCATTGCTTCAAATCTATGTTGGAAGCTGTAAGATTCTATTTAAAATCTAAAGGGGATGTAATTTAAGTGATTTAGTTGGTTACTATGTACATAAGCTAATTTTTTAATATATAATTTTAGATATTAAAATAAACCTATTTCACTTTTTACTATATTTTGTAATTGTTATAAATTAATTAAAACTAATAGGTATAGTTTCTACAATTAAAATTTCATAATTTACAAAGTAGTTAATTTTATCAAAAACATTAGTTTATAAATGGATACATATTTATAAAATTTATCATTTTAATTTAAATCTTTTAATATAATTCTACTATACCTTTTTATTTATTAATTAAAACTTAAAATGTTCTGATAAAAAGTAAATGTTTATTAATTTTCACTACTTTAGTTTATATTAAATTAATTATATAAAAATACATTGCAAATATCAAAACTTATATTTGGCCTTTTTTTAAATAAGTGAAAGGTAAAATAATATACTTTGCTACTAAAATAAAAGTAGCTTAAAAAAAAATTTAAAAAGCAAAAATAGAGTATAAAGATAAAAAAAAATATTTTAAAATCTGAAATATTAGAAATAAATTAAAAAGTTTTAGATAAAACTAAAACAAGTAGAGTAAAATTAAATAAAAAGAAGGCATATTGCTATATTTATAAGCTTATTATAATATACTACTAAGCTTTACTATTATTTGTAAATAATTTACTATTTTACTTATAATATATATTTAAATTTATAACTATAAATATATAACTACTATAATAATAATAAATATATTTAATAAGTATAGCATATATTCTATTTCAAAATTTTTTAAGTAACTTTAATTAAAGAATATCCATTTTTTTTGTTTTTTTAATATAAACTTTCACTAATTAAATATTCTAAAAGTTAGCAAACTTTAAAATATATTTAAATACTTTTACTTATAAATACTTTTTACTACTTTATAAATTGTTATTTTTTAATTTTAATATTATTTATATATAATAAAATAAATTTCCTAAGCTAAAATAAATAAATAAATAAATTTAATAATAACTAAATTTTACCTTTTAATATATTAAAAATTTTCATTTTATAAAGTATAAAATATTATATTTAATACTTATTTTATTTAATAAAAAAGAAAATTTATATAGTATTTAGCTATTATTTATAATTTTTTAAATTATATTATTATAAAAACATTATAAATAAATATTAAAACTTTAATAAAATAGTAATATATTTTTATAGTAAAAATATAAAATAATAAAATATTATAGCTTTTATTATATTTATTATATAAATATAATAATAAAAAAGCAAACTAATAATTATAAAAATTGTTATAATTAAGTATATATTAAAAAACTATACTATTATATAAAATAATTATATAGTTAATAATTATATTAAAGCTAATTAAAGTTATACTTTAAATATTAAATATTAAATATTAAATATTTAGTTTTTAAGCTATATTTTAAAAAAAAACTTATTATATAAATATATTTATAGTTATATTTAAGTAAATAGTAAAATTATAGTATTTTAAAGCTTTATTTTGATATACTATTCTAAATTTTAAAAAAGCTTTACAATATTTTAACTTATTTTACTATACTTAAAAATATATATAAAATTTTATAATATAAAACACTATAAAGTATAAATATATATATATATATTTAAATATAGATATAATTAAGTAGCTTTTAAGCTAAGTAAAATTTAAAAGTAAAGTTTTTAAGCTATAAAAAAATGCTAAACTTAATAGAAAAGAATAATAGCTATATATAAAAAATTTACTTCTAAGTATAAATTTATCTACTAAAAAAAGTATATAAAAAATTTATTAACTATTTAAATAGCTTTATTTTAAGTTTAAAAATATATATTTAAAAAACTATTAAGTTACTTTAATATATATAAAATGTTAGTATTAATTTTTTTAAATATTTTTATATCTAGTATAAAACTATATTTAGCTTAGATTTTACTTTACTAAAAGTTATTTAAATATCCTTTAAATTTTACTTTAAAGCTTTTAAAAAAAAGTTTATAAAAATTATAATTTATATTTTTTATATAAAAAAAACTAATAATTTAAAAAATTATATTAACTATATTTTACTTTATATAGCTATAATATAAAATAAAATTTTAATAAATTTAATACAAAAAAATTTATAAATAATTATAAAAGTTTATAGTTTTAGCTATTAGCTATAAGTTATAAGCTTAAATATCTATAGCTAAAATTTATAAACAAAAAATCACTAAAATATAATTAAACTTTTCTTTTTTAATTATTTAAAAAAATTTATAATATTTATAAACCTTTTAAATGTAAATTAGCTATAAATATAAGCTTATAAAATAGTTAAACTTTTCTATTTATTTTAAATATTCAGTATTTACTAGCTTATTTCTATTATCTTCTAAAGCAACTATAAGCTAAATATAAAGTAAAGCTTAGTTAACTATTATAAACAACTTATATATAAAAAAAAATTTTTTTTTAAAGTTTTATTATTTTATCTAAATTACTAGTAAATATTTTTAATATTAGTAAAATTTTTTAGAAATAATAAAAGTATTTAATTTTTTTAGTTTAATTTTACTTTCTTATTAGTTTTTTTTAATATTATATTTTATTTAATCTTTTTAGTTAGTTTAGCTATCTTTTAAATATATAATTTTTATAACTTTTAGCTTTTATTAAAAGTAATTATACTAAAATATTTTACTTAAAAATCATATTAATTTATTTTAAATAACAATAATACATATAGAATTTTATTATAAAATATGTTATATATATAAATTAGTTTATAACTTATTATAATACTTTTTAAATAGGTTTTTTTTAAATATTAATATTTTAATAAAAAATTATTAATTTTTTAAGTATAAATATAATAATAGAAAATAAATATAATACTATTATAAATTATAGTAAAAATATTAATAAAAATAGTAAATAAATTAGATTTACTAATATTTAAAATATTAAACTTTTTATTATACCTGCAACTTATAGATAATTTAATTTAAAACCATTTGAAAAAGCTCAAGATATTTAAAGTTACTAATTTTTTTTAAAAAAAAGCTATAAGTAATTTAATAAAAAAGCTATTTTTTAGTATATTAAATAAATAGCTAGATTAAAGCTAAATAAAGTTGTATAATCTAGTTAAATAAGACTACTATAAGCTTTAAATATAAAAATATAAAGTGCTTTAAACCTATTTATATTAAAAATATTAATAGATAAAGTAGTTTTAAAGTTAGTAATAGATTAATTCTAATATAAAATAATATTTTAGCTTATATTTTAAGAAAAACTAAGTAAAATTATTAAAATTTTAATTTAGTAATACTTTTTTAAAGTTTTAATTAAAAATTACTATTTTTTTATAGCTAATTTTTATAAAAAGTTAACTTTAAATTTTTATAAAATCTAATATATTTAATAAATAAACTTAAAACTAAAATTAAAAAATAAGTATAATTTAAAATTTATTATTTAAAAAAAATTCTATTTATTTTTATTAAAATACTAAAATTTTAGAAAAAAATCACAGCTGTTTAAATGGTATTAGTATAAACTATACTATATATAATTTATAGATTTAATTATATTTATTGAAGTATAATATTAGTGTAAATAGATTAGTTTACTAAAATTAAGCTACTAATTTTAAGTACATCTTTAAAGATTTTTCTACTATATTTAAGCTAATAAAATCAATATATAGCTGTATTTATAATGACTTAATTTACTTATAATATTGTTTCACTAATCTCATGTACCTTTTTTAGTTCTTTGTTTTGAGTTATACAAAGTAAACATTACATTAAATTTGTTTACAGTTTAATTTCATCCTAGTTTTTGTTAATTTTTTAAAATTCACATTTTGAAATTTGAAAATAAATAGCCAAAGTATAACAAGTCAAAATAGGAGTTTGGTACTTTAAATATAAGTCAAATTAAGATATATAAATATATAAATGTATATTTGAATAGTATTTTATTTTATATTAACTGTTATTTTCAAAACTTTATATCCAACCTGTATCTTATTTTAAAAATTTCTTAGGCTTAGTTTATGTAACTGATGGAATGTACAAAGTTAATTTAAACACAAAGTGAATATTTATGAGTATTTTTTGTATGAATACTGAAAGCAGAAGGGTATAAAATTTAATTAAATTGATATGAAAGCGTATTTAACTAGGGTATAACTTATCTCAAAATATGTAAAAGTTTAAGTTCATAAGCGAGGTGTAATTGTTTAAGGCTTGGTTGAATTGTTTATAGACTCCACTTTGGTAGAGTTAGAATATCCAGTTTTAGACATTGTACTGTCAAAGTTGGGTCCCTGGGTAGTAGCAGATAAGTCGAAAGTTAAGTTAGCATCTGTCTGTAGGCCCAAATTTTCAACCCAGATATCTTGGTGTAAAGGTTTTGGTGGTCGGGAAGCTTCTTGCTCTTCCTTCTCAATTCGTTGTCGTTCCTTTTCTTTATTAGCTTTGGACCAGTAATAGATGAAATATAGTAGTAGCGTGATTAGCACCAGAACTCCAGCTACCGACCCTCCGATTATAGCAGCTAGGTCTTTAGTACTTTGATCATTGTCGGAGGTAGAATCATCATCGTTAGACTTAGATTTAGCTTGGATTTGATTAACTAAGGTAAAATTGCTTAGATTTACCAGTTGAGTGGTGGAGGAATAGCCACCATGGGTACCGAACGAGTACACGAGATGATTATCGTAACTAAAAAGACATCCGGCGTAGGTAGGTTTAAAACTGTCCACCGTTTTACTACTCCAGGTCGTCGTATCTAAATCCAATATATAAATCTGGTTACCGGGATAGCCAGTGAATTGAAAGTCAGAAGCACCACCTATTAGATAGAGCTTGTTGTCAATCAAAGTAGCTGAAGCACCCACCCTCTTCTCGGGCACATCCCCGTTAGCTGTCAGGTTGGTCCACTTGGCTCGAGTTATGTCGTAAGCCATGACTATATTAGTTGGAAGCAGGTCTTGCGTATCAAAGTTGTAACCGGTAACGACGTACATCATGTTTTTGTAAATACAGGCTACATGGGAGTATACGCGTACCCCGCCGTTACGTGGCCACGACCACGTCCCCTTATTGGGGTTAAATATGCCTATAGACGATCTCCCTTCCAAGCCTACATTGTTGTTACGTTTCAAAACACCACCATAATGAATGAACTCACTACTAGACGATTTCAAAAAGGTAGAGTAATAGAAAGTGTTGTTAGCAGTCTGTTTGTTACTCAGTATAACAGGTGGATAGTTTTCATTAATGGTGCTTGGGATAGTCCAACTTGAAGTCGATATGTCGTAAATCTGAAACGCCTCTGAGGCTGGAGTACCCAACCCTCCGAAACTGAATATTCGATCTGACTTTTCTCCTTCTGCTACTATAGAACTGAAATGTAGGTTGGGACTATTTGAATTCACTACTTGCCAATTAGCTTCCCCTTTCTCATCTAACTTCAAATCGATTGTTAGATCTAACTTGTATACATCAGTACTGTATCGTATATCACTATTGTTGGACGGAGAGTTGGGTACTTTACCGCCTATATAATAAACTTGATTATGAACTTGTACACAACTTCCTCCGAATATAGATGGCGGTAGACTTAGAATTAAATTCAATTGTAATAAAAATAAAAAGCATGCCGAAATTAAATTCATCAATTAATTGTACAAGTGCTGTTGAAAAGAGATTGTTTGCCATCGCATTATTAGTATGCGATTTTATTTATTATAGTTTAAGGTGTTGCCATTTTTTAGTACACTTATTTTGTATATTTATTTAGTTTCATAGCTTTATTTTATCAAGAACAGGTATAATGAACCTTGGGGTTATTTAATTTTTCGAAATCGATATGGGAAAAAGCAATTAAGCTTCCCACTTTGGTTAATAAAAATGATCAAAAAGTTTAACACAAGAAGTAAAACTGAAAATTTATCAGTAATTTAAAAACAATTGGTTTAAATTTAAACTGCAAATTTTTTTACTTAGAATCTCAAAATTTTATACAAATATTTTTAGTTAATAATAGCAACCTCAAAATGGATTTTTTTTAAGTTAAAAAGTTTAATTGGTCTCAATTAAGCTAAGGTTGTTATAATAGTGATGTAAATCTTCAAAGCATAGCTAAATGGGATTTTATCAAAATATAGTAAGTTTAATTAGTTTTTCCCATATAAAATATAAAATTTAAATTTTATTTTTCAGGGTTTAATCTAAGTCAAAGCTGAATTTTCTAGAATTTTATAGTAATTTTTGTATTCAACTTTGTTGTAACTAGAGTAGTTGTATATATAAGCTAATTTCGAACAGTATTGTTATTTTATAATACTTCGTATATATCCAGGCCTCTTACGAGTATACATTAGAAAATATGTTCAGATCAAGGAAATCGTTGGGTTGATTTGCTTTCAATTTCTTCCAAGGTGTTGTTGATTTTATTACTAAAATACCTTAGTATTGTAAAACTAATTATTCTATTTTAATGTTCAATTTTCATTTCAAAATATACTATAACTATATTTATAAATATAAATCAACATATATAATTTTATTATAAAATATGTTTGCATCTTAAAATACTATTTCTTATTTTTGGCATTATGACTAAACAACATTTAAGTAGTAATAGCATATTTGGTAGCAAATATTAGGCATTAAATTTACTGTTGATATGTAACTTGAGGACTGCTTTACAAATGAATTTTATAAACAACATTGTAATATAGACAGCTCTTAAAAGTTAATTTCATCGAAAACATAAAAACTTTCAATAATATAGGAATATAAATAACATATACTTAAATTTAGTATGCTATTATATTAATGTTAAACTTTTCAAATTACATTCTCTTTAAATTTATTTTAAATCTTCGATTGATAACTTAATATATAATGCTTCTTCCTAAATACAACTTATTTTGTTATGATTTCTTAATTATGTTAACGTTGCTATCTACTCAAAAACAAAAATACTAAATTAGTAATCTAGATATTTTTATTAGCCTTTGCTAATTTGAAAACTTTCCTACACAGTCTTCCAAACTTCGTTGCTTTTCATTTTACTATTTGGTTAAAATGACGTAAATGAGCTAGGCTTAGGCGTATACTTATGGGTTTTGGCTGGAAGTTTCTTAATACATTTTTAAAATTTATACAGTCAAGGACAAGAGCAAGTGAATACTTTTTATAACCCATAGTAGGTAACTTACAAAGTTATTATAATTACTTATTATTTCGCTTTTTTTTAAGAGAAATTACAAACAACGTTATAATCGATACAAACTTTATTGAAAGTATGACTGATACTAGATCGACAGGAGATTTCTGGTGTCATCAATGCCAGATTGAAATGGAACCTTTATACGTACCCAACCCAGCATGTTCAAGTTGTCATGGGGATTTTGTTGAAAGAGTAAATTATTTATCCTTTCATAAACTAAAAAAACAGATTGAAATTGATAACGACCCAAGAGATTTTGTAGCTGCACCATCTGAAGAAGATAGTGATGAAGGGTTAACATCCCAGGATACTACTTCTATATTACGTTTCTTTTCTAGTTTAGTAAATACTTACCAACAACAAAATAACAACGCAAGTATTGGAAATGAAAATGAAACCAACATTTCACAAAGATCTGAATCCCCTACAGTGGGATATGCTACTCACCGAGCAGGTTTGGATCTATCTCAATATTATACTAACTAATTCTTTACAAAATAAGATTCGTCTGAACATACCGCATCCAATCCTAACACCGGTACATTTACTAACTCTAACATGAGTGCTACAAATCGAAATAGGCATGTTGATGAATTTGGAGTGGAAATCAATGTTGTATCACCAAATTTCCTCAGTGGACGGACTATGGATCAAGTGGATGGAATCCGGAACGACAGGGAAAGAAACAGATCACCCGAAGCTACACCCGAATCGGACCATATTCAAAGCTTAAGTACCATGCTCAACTTTCTTCATGGTACCGGAACACGTCAGGCGGAGGGACCCGCTGTTATCCGCCGTACCATAAACATCCAACCTATAGGTGGATCTTTCAAGTAAACAACATTCTATAATAAAATTCCTTACGTCTGATAGTACCGGTGATGATGATACAAACTTACGTCCAGCAAATCAATCTATGGGCCGTACTTTCAGGTAGACCGATTTTTGATCAATTACTTAGATTTTATAGTATTGGAGAAGACGGTATGTCCAACCGTTTAACCCAGTTTCTGGAAGCAGTGGTCAACTTAAGTAATAATTCCGGTGATTACGCCTTCGGGTCTAACGGTTTAGATGACATTATATCTCAACTTATGGAACAAACAGGGTACTTTTACACTTCTATTAACCATATTTAATTTACCACACTTTTAAATTCATGTTGCTAATTCTAAAACTATGATTCAATAGACCTAATGGTCCACCCCCACTCAAAAAAGAGGTGTTGGATACATTACCTCAACACTCGGTAACTCAAGATGAAGTTGGTAATTGAAATTTAATTAATTTAATGTTTTTCGTCTAACTTGCACTTTTGTTTAGATGCAAATGCAGAATGTGCAGTGTGTATGGATCTATACGAAGTTGGCGAAAAAGTTTCGGAACTTCCTTGTAAACATAACTACCATCCCGATTGTGTACTACCCTGGTTAACTAAAAACGGATCCTGCCCAGTGTGGTAAGCTATACTTTCAAAATCTACTTATTAAATTTAATGTTTTTAGTCGGTACGTTTTTCCTACAGGAGATACTGCTGCTGCATCCAATACCAACGAAAATTCTGCTCAGCATACGAGTTCATAATATTTGAAGTTTGTTTTTGCATTTGGGCCTATAGGGTTTAAAGTTAAATGTTTCCAAAATTCCCCTATTTAACTGACGCAAGTAAAAAATTACAAGTGAGTAGTTTATCTTTTGTCCTACCTTCCATTTCGTCTTACTACCTTCCAGTGTATATCCTTAATCTAAAACCTTTGCAGTTGTCTAGTACAGCTTTACTTGCCATTACATTTCTCTGCCCTGTTGCTACTCTTCCACAACACTCTCCCCCTCAACATTATTGCTCCTTCATCACTTGTTCAATCCTTAGATCTGCACATCTAAAATTTCTTTAAATAGTATCACATTTAAAATTAGTTAAATAAAGGGCTTTTAAAATTAAAAGTGGTTGTAACTTTTTGTTTCAGATAATAGTAGCTTTCATCTCATTCTTTTTAATAGATTGATCTATAAGAAATTGTCTAATTGAAAACACCATTTTTAAATATTTAATTTAATGCTTTTAGATCTGCTGCTATAAATAGATTATTCATTGTTTTAATTATATTATTGTATATATTTAAGCCTTTATCACTACATTGTAAATATTTATGGCAGTACTAAAACTAGTAAATATTAGAAAGTATCTAATTAGGTGTTCTTTAATAAAATATATTTATTAAATAATTTTTTTAATAAAACTAATATATAAATAATAAACTATAATTCTGATTAAAAAAATATATAATAAAAGAAATAGTTAAGTTAACTTGTTATATAATACTAGATATTTAGTAGTAAACATATAGTAGAGTAGATAAAATATTTCTTTAAATAATATCTAGTAATTTAATTATATTAAACCTATTATTTTATAGTATAGTAAATGAATTATAAATTTTGATTATTTAAAAATAAGCTTTTAAAATAACTATTTAAAAAATAAATGAAAATAAATATTTTAAGTTTATATAATTAGCTATAAGGTTAAAGTATATATATTATTCCTATATACTATAATATATTAAAATTATATTATATTATTAAAAAGCTATTAACTTAGTAAAAGTAACTAATTAAAGTATTAAATATATATATATCTATATTTTAAAAAAAGTTAGCTTAAATTAAATTTACTATTTTCAATATTGCTAACATTTTTTACTAGCTAAGTATAAGCTTTTTAGTAAATAAAATTAAAATATAAAGATTTTTAATAAAATATTAAAAATTAATAATAATATAAAAGCTTTTAATAAATTTAAAAGTATAGCTTATTATTTTTAACATTTTATTTAAGCTTGTAAAAATATTAGCTACTTTTTTAAACTAAAATTCTACTATAAAATTTTAGTTAAAACTATTATACTAATTATTAAATATAAGAAAAAAAAGTTAAAAATTAAAATTGCTTTTTAATCTAGTATTCTATAGCTAATATATTATATAAAATTATAATTAAAAAAAATATTAAGTATAAATTTAAGTATAGCTTAGTAAATTAAAATTAAAATAGCTATAAATACTGTAATTTTAATAATAAAACTATAAAAATTAATAAAGGCTATTAAATGATTAATATGTAAATTGTTGCAATTTATAATATAATTTAAAATAAAAAATTATTAGATATAAATTAATGTAAAGCTAATAAAAAAAGTAAAAGTAAAAAAATTATATATATAAAGTATAACAAATTTAATAATAAAGTAGTAAATTTAAATTTATATAAATATAATATTATTTTTAATTTATACTTTATAAAATAGAAATGTTATAGCATTATATACTATAAAGTTTATAAAGTTATACTTTAATTTTTTTATAGTTATATAGCTAAAAAAGCTTTTAAGCAAAAAAAAATTAAATAGTTTATAGATTAAATAAAGCTTTTAAGTTATAATATATTACTAAAAAAAGTTTTTAAAAATAATTAGTATTGTTTAAAATTAAAGTTTTTAAATTATAAGGATCTTTTCTTAAAAAATACTTAAAAAGTATAATAATTATTTAAATATTATTATTTATATTTATATAGCTTTATTATAGGTAAATATAAATTTAATAAGTATAAAATTTTTTTAGTTAAGCTATAAAAATAAAAATAGATATATTAGTTTAATTATATTATAAATACTTTTATTTATAAGCTAAAAATATTAATTGTATAATATATTAAAACTTAAATAAATTTAAAAATAATAAATTTAATTATTAAAATTATATATTAATAATATAAAATATACTTAATATTTTAAAGATTAAACTTTTAATATATAGAGTTTTTTATTTAATATATATATAAAATATATCAGTAAGCTTTTTAATTAGCTTATATATAGTTTTACTATGTAAACCTATATAGTTTAGATTTTAATTTAATTAAAAATATTTAAACTTTTATTAAATAAAATATGAATATATATACTTAGTATATATTATACTAAAAAAAGATTTAATAAAATAATACTTTATATTTTTATATATAATAATAATAATAAAAATTAAAATATTATTTTAAAATTTAAAATAATTTCTATTATTAAAGTTATTTTAACTTTTTTAAATATATTTCAATATATTTAAGTTTTAAAAAAATGTAATATTAATAAAAGTTTTAATTATTTTATAGCTAGTCTACTATTTAAAAAATATATTTTTTATATTATACTAAATTAAATAAATATTAAAAAATATTTAAAATTATTACTTTAATTAGTAAAGTTAACTAAAAAACATAACAATAAAATTTTACTTAATATCTAATAAATAATTTAAAACTAATAAATATTGCTTTATTATATAAAATTTAAAAAAATACTTTAAACTAAAATTAATAAACTTAAGTATTTTTATTATTATATTTAAAAGATTAAACTTAGCTAAATTTAATTAATACTATAAAAATATAACATTTAGCTTTTAAAACTTTATAAATTTTATTTTTGCTAAAAAATAATAAACCTACTTACTTTTTACTAAATAATATTAGTTTACTTATATACTTATATTATTATTTAAATTTATAATATATATAGTATTATTACTATATATAATATATATATTTATTATTATTAATTATTATACTTTTTTAGCAAATTATATACTTTTTTCTAAATTAGTATATTGCTTTTAATAATTTTTTTTTTACTTTTTATAAAATATAAATTTAATATAACTTATCTATATTATACTAACCTATTAATTAATAAAACTATTATTTATAATAGTTTTATTGTAAATATATCTTTTTAAGTATATTAAAAATATTTAAGGTATTAAATTGCTAAAACTATTATATAATTAAAATAAAATATAAAACCTAAATAATATAGAATTTTAATTTATTATACTACTACTAATTTAAATATTTTTAGTATATTTAATTTTAAAATTTAAGATTAGAAAAACATTTTAATATCTTAAATAGCTATTAGTAAAAAGCTTATAAATTATACTAATTAGCATAATACTTTTTAAATCTATTATATAAAATGTAAATACTAAGTTAAAACAAAAATAATGCTAGTATATTGATATATAATATAGCAATATATGCCACCCCATTAATAAAAAACTACTTCTATAATAGTTGGATTTATAAACTAAATTGGCTATCTTAAGTTTATACATAAATGTAATTAAAGCTTTAATATAGCACAATATACTTTACTTATTTTTATACTAAGCTTGTTATAACTTAAAGTAGGTTATAGTAATAAATCCATCTAACTACTAATATAATAAGTGGTAGATATATTTGTTCATATATTGTGAGCTATAAATCAAGGCTTATTAGATTGGGAAGAGCTAATTATTTAGAATCTCTATTAGAAGATACAGTTAGTCAAAATTCTTTTACTTTTTCCTATGTTATATTAATAAATCGGTATTTATCTATTATTTTATTTCAAAATTATATTAACATTTATTTTATTTTTTATTGTATATTTAAAATCCTTAAAATTGAGGAATTTCAAATGTATATTAAACTTACATTTTCTTTATTAAAGTTTCTTCAATATGAAAAATAATGTTTGAAAAAGATCGTGTTTGTTTAAATGCAAGACAGTTTTTAAACATTTTATTTTCATTAAAATTTATTTTTTCATTTTTGGAATTTTAATAGAATGATTATATACTGATTTTATTTTACAGGTATACTATTTTAATTAATAGTTCAACATCTATTCAGATATATGAACTAACATAAAAGCGGTCCTACATTTGTACAACCATATGTCCACTACTGTATTAAGCGAAGATGTAGAGTTTTCAGCAACTCAAGTTCCCTTTTTAATTTACGATCTAGTTTGAATTCGAAAGATACTTCGCTAACTTGAATACCTTTTCTAAGCCAAAGCTCATCTAAATTAACAGCTTCGAATCTAATAGCAAACCCTTCTCTAAAATTAGGAAACAAGTTGAACCTATAAGTTTTTAGCTAGGACCATCTACTTATTATAACATTTGATAATAGGTAATTAGGTTGTAACTAACAACTAATTTTAAATTTTTGCAGAAATATTCTTTATTAATTTCATATTTATCGCTAAGTTCTAAAAATGATTTGCAATACTTTTAATTTCGATTTATTAAAGTTTTGTCTAGGTTAAATAAGTTGATTCGAAAACTGAGCCATTAAAGTTAGTAATAAAAGTACCTCTAATAACTATATTGCAATGTTACTAACAATTAAATTTCTATCGTTTAGCAGTTTAGCGTTGCTAAAAGTTTAGTTAGAAAAGTCCGCTTAACATCGAACAGTTTATACAGATAAGGGTACTAGTTAGTTAGCAAGCTAAATCCCAATAACTTTCTATTCAGTTTAGCACTTGAACCAACCTTTCATCTATTACCACCGTTGCTAGTACAAACTTTACCTAAAATTTTACCATTCTTCGAGACTATAGCAACTTTACCATTAAACAAACTTATCGTTCCCATCCTTAACTTTGAATAGTTTAAAAGTAGCAACCATCTCTCTTTCTTTTAAAATTTGGAACTTAAGTTGCTGTACTAGTTCAACTTACTACTAACAAAATTTACGTAAATTTTAATGGTATAAAAGTTTAAATTATTATTTTTTAAATATTAGTTCTGTGGGCACTTGATATATTACTATTTTAACTTAAGTTTTAATCTACGCCTGAACTGTAGTTTTTAATAAACCTAAGTTGACTTTTTAAATTTAGCAATAACTTAGTACTTTTATATGTTTAAAGTTAAGTTGCATTCATTATTTTAATATAAAAATTTAAAACTGAGCATTTAAAACCTTTCTAACGTTAGATCCTTACAGTTGTTAAATATAATATTTATCGCTTTGAATTCAGAATGGGAAACCATTTTGATGCATCTGGTATCCCAAATTCAATAAAATAACAAAAAGAGACAGGTTGAGCCTTATATTATTAATTACAATTGTGCTGATGAAGGTTAAACTCTAATCTTAAAATAATAAAAAGCAGATTAAAAGAGTTAAACGAAATCTTGGTTTCAAATAAAATTTGTGTAGTTTAACTTACTTAAAAAGAAAACCTACCGCTATAAAGCTAGATATCATAGAAAACAAATTTAAATGCTGATTATAAAAATAGCAACAAGCTCATTCAAAAGTTGAAATAAAACTAGAAAACTGAATACAAACCAAATCTAAATTATTTAGACACCTTTAATTTAAATAAAAAAAGGATTTTACACTACGAATAAAAGGTAGGGGACAGTAGCTTTAGATGGGAACGGGGCTGAGGAAAAGATAATAGAATGTAAAGGGTAAAGGGAATTGCAGTAAATAAATCTACTAATCCTCCTCATCAAAATCTTCCTCATCTTCGAATTTTTCGTACTCGTTACCAAATTGATCGGGGAAGGGAGCATCATATTCAAGAGCGGCGCCAGTAAACCAATCAACAGCGTGGGGTATTAAACTTTCTCTGAAGGTTTCACCAAGTTGATAATCAAGCTCAGGGTTCTGTAAAGGGTCCTCTTCGTCGATTTCGGCATTCTCGTCAATGGAGTCGAAGAACTTGAAGAAGGAGTCGAGAGCGGACTCCTTAGTGATGATGCGCGTCTCTTGGGTGACTTTGTGAATCTGTTTCTTGTGGTGAATCTCCTTAGTTAGATCCTTACCTTCCTTCCAGTCGATCTCAGTACTATTCAAAAAGGTTAATCCGGTCCCAAGATTCTAAATTTACCCTTCAGCCCGTTCGATGATGAACTCACCGGTCTTTTCAGTTTGAGAGAAAAAGTACTTCTTGGTGAGTACCGAGTTAGAGAAAAACTGGTTGGAGCTGAATGTGAAATCCAAGCAGTACCCCTAAAATAAAAAAAGGTTACTTGATATATTGATTTAAACTTACCGGCTCATCAGTTAGGTAACGGATGGTTACATCAACCAAATGCTTTAATGCTTCTTCATCTTTATCACTGATAAGGTCAACTACCGAAGGGTGGTTCTTGAATATGGTCAACCAGAACTCAGGGATACCTAATTAAAGTTAGTTGAAGGATAGGTAGGATGTAGTACCGTCAACTTTTTCGGTAGATTTAGTAACTTGTTCATCCTATTTTTTAAAATAGAATTTAATAACATAAAATTTAAAAGTATAATACTTCGTTCTCTTCTTCCTCTTCTTCTCTAATCCCTTTACCCAAATCGATATCGTCAGCTTCCGGCTCTTTTAAGCCGTTAACGATACTTGAACGCTACAAAATATTAGTATTGACGCTTTAAAAGTAATGTTTCACTTCTTCAAATAAGGGGTTAAATAACTCAGCATATTTTTTTTCCAATTCAAAAAATTCAAAGTGGAATCGGGCCTCCAACTGATGGGTTTTGTACTAAAAACTAAGCTTAATAGAAAATAATTGTATTTAAATTTACCTGTAATCCTTTGAGACCATTTATTCTAGCCTGCACCGAATCGGGAAGCGACTTGATATATCCGGATTTCCTACCTACTAAACTACCTAACCGACCCTAACATACAAATGTTTAATAAATTTGTTTTTAATAAATATGTACTTCAAGCATGTTTAGAAGGCCAATATCGGGAAGGTTGGTGTCAGTATCATTATCACCACCTACAAAAAACATTTATTAGCAAATTCTTTTTAATTATTTTTATAAGGTACCTTCTTCGGGCATAGTAGATAAACTGGGTTTGGAAGAAGAGGGGAATTGGTTAACTCCTAATGGTGTATTGTTTGGAGTTGGAGTTACTTGAGATTGACTCTTCTTCTTGATATCGACTCCTACATAGAATATTATATTTAACTACTTGATTTAGACTTGATTTCTTACCAGTAGGTTGCATTCTATTATATATTTTTGGGGTGAAAATTATGGGAGATAAGAAATTTGAATTGCCTTGGACCTATTTCACTAATAATTCTAACCTTCTGAGCTTAGATAAGACTCGAGTTTAATTGGTTGATGATAATTCTCAATTTCCCTTCTTTTTTTTATGATATGCAGGTTAGCTTTTGTATAGTTGGAGCAGTCCGGAGCACAATAAACCAAAAATAAATCTAAGTCATCAAGAAACAGATAATAAAATACATAAATGGGGAGTGCAGGTTGTAAGACAAACTAATATGTTTTAAACCAATATGTTATTTTGATTTTTTAATAAGCAGTATACCACCTTCAGCCTAGTTCCATAAAATACCAACAAGTTATACTACCTAGATTTTCAACTTACAAAAATAAGATTAAATGATCTCAAGATAGATTTTTACGTAGAAAAGCTTTTTGCTTGTGTTAGATTTTAGAAATACTTAAATCTATTTGAAAGATTAGATTTTCCTAAACTATACTGTTGTAATAAATTTTAATATGAGGATCTTTCTAGTTAAATTAGTTATTTGTACCAGCTTGATAATACAATTACAAATGGATGGTTTGAAAATTTTGTTTATTTACTTCTATTAGTAATCAAGTTTATATAAAAATCAAAAATTTGTATATATACATATTAAAAATACTTATATTTATATAGTGAATTTACTTAATAGCTAATGTATTATTAACACCATTAATGCAATTTCTTTACAAGGCATATAATATATTGGCAAGCTATACCATATTTTATCCATTAAATATAGTTCTTAATATAAAAGAATTGAAAGCAAGATTTTTTTATCAAATTTTAAAAAGATAAAACCTAAAGACTAAAATTATTAAATTAAACTAGTAATTACAATTAATTTTATTAATTTATATAATATTTATTTAGCTTTTAATGTTTTAATAATTATATCTTCTGTTTTATTTTTTTACAAATTTAAATATTTTGTATTAACTTCTAATTGATAAAGTTTATAAACTTTTTAGTATAGTTTATTATATTATTAGTATATTATATACTAGTTTAAATTATACAAGTAGCAGCTAAGAAGTTATTAAAGAAACCACTTAAAAATCATGCAATTTACTTATAAGATGTTATAAAATATAGTTATTTTAAGATTAAGTATGCAATTTTTATTTTTAAAAAATATTTTAAAGTTTTACTAATAATGCTAAAATTTATACTTTTAGTTAATATTATATTTAATTATATATATATATATATTACTAAAATTTTTTTTATTTTAATATTAGGATTTTTTAATTATATATTTTTTAAGTTATCAAGATAATTTTTCTAGATTTTACTAAAATTTTAAACTTTTTTTTCTAAATAAAACTTTTTTAATATTTTAAAACAAATAAGTAAAGTAAGGCAGTATATATTTTTAGTAAAAAAAATATTAATATTAATATGAATAAAAAATTAGAATTTTAGTTAATAAAAAATATAAAAATAATAAAGTAAAAAATAACTAAATAAATAAATATAAGTTTACTATATTATTATAATATTTAAATAAAAATATATTAATTTTTTAAAAGTTTTAATAAATATAATAAATATAAATTTAAAGTAATTATAAAAAAATTAATTAAACTTTTAAATTATAAATATTAGCTTAATATTTTTAATTATACCTTAAAAATATTCTTTATAATAAATATAGCTATTAAGAAGTACTATTAGTTTTTATAAAATATTTTAGTAAACATAATAGAATAATAATTAATTAATTATATTAATAATTTAATTTTTTTAATAAATAATGATATTTTAGTTATTTTAATAATAATAATAATAAAATATTTAATAATAAGTAAAATAAAAATAAATAAACTAGCAAATTTATTTTTAATTTTATAAATATTAGAGATAAAATAAAATATAAAAATATTATTATTAAAAATAAAGATTATTTATCAAAAAAAATTACTTAATATCAATATAAAAAAAGCAGTAATTAAATAGCTAAAAGTATTTTACTAAATTAAAAATAATAATAATATAATAATAAAAATTAATTTAAAATTATTTACTAAATTATTTTTATATTTAATAACTTCTATTAATTTAATTAATAGTATATATATTAGTAATATAATTAAATAAGCAATATAAAATAGTAGCTAAAATTAAAAAATAAAAGGTTTTTAGTAAAATAATTTATAATTATTAAAAGTAATAGCAAAAATTAAAATCACTATTATATTATAAAGTTTTATCTAACTATACTAAAAAGTTTATTTTTATTAAATTAAAATTTCTTTACTTAAGTATTTTTATTAAATTACTTAAAAATAATATCTATATTTTTAAGTTTTTAAAAAACTTTAAAAAAATTAATTATATAAATTAGTTAAATTTAAAAATTTAATAAAAATATAGTAGTACTTTTTAGAATTAATAATAAAACATTAAAATAGGGTTTAAAAAAATATAATGTTAAATACTATAAAAAAACTGTTTAAAATAATAATAAAAAAATTTTTTTTTAATAAAAATAAAGTAAATTTAGTATATTTATAAAGGTATACTAATAATAAATAAAAGTAATACTTTTAATTAAAGCTTGATTAAATATATAGTTAGTTTTATTAAAATTTATTTTTATTTATAGTAAAAGTAAATTAAAACTTTATGATATTATTTAATTAAGTTTATTATTAGTTTATAATTCTTTAAATATTAAATTTTTTAGTAAAAAGTAAATATTAATAGTAAAATTTTATTACTTTTGTTAAAACTTTTAAATATATAATTAAACTGTATCTATATTTTATAATAAGAAATCTCTTATTAGTTATATATAGCTAAATAATAAAATTTGTTAATGAAATATAACTTAAAAAGCATATAAAGCTTTATTATTTCTATTATATTTATAAATATTATAAAGTGCTTTAAGACTAAGCAAAGTTAAAATAAAAATAAAAATTATTAATACGTATATACATTTAAATTTATTTATTTTATACATTGATATTTAAATATTTCAGTTAATTCTATTAATTTAAACTTAATTAAAGTTTAAATTTATTTGGCTTTAAAATAATTAAAAAAATAAAATTTCTAGCTTATTTAAAAAATATATATAGTAGAAAGGCTTACCAGATAAAAAGATAAAAAACCAAATGCAAAAAATGAAGTTTATGTATGAAAATTACAATTTGCTGATAAAGTTCCAGGCCCATTCTTTCGATTCTTCAGGAGAAACATCGATAGCGGTGTGAATCTTGTCGGAACCTTGAGGGATAACAAAAGCGGAGCGTTTGGCACCTTGACCACGGTTGTTAATACCTAAAAGTTTGATCAATTTCTCATCGTTATCACTGATAAGAGGGTAAGGGATCCTGTGTAAATTGGAGAATTCGGCGTTTAAGGAGGATTTGTCGTTACTCAAACCGAATACTTTGTAACCTTTGGCGACGAAGTCATCGTAGCTATCACGGAAGACACATACCTGTTTGGTGCCTTTATTTAAATGTGTTTAGCCAATATTACTATAAATATACTTACAACCAGGGGTAATAGCTCTAGGGTAAGCAAAAATAACTAAGCCGTTGGTTTTGTTCAAATCGGATAGGTTTACCGAGTTACCCTTGTCATCTTTAAGCTTGAGATCGCTGGTGATTGTGTTGGGGATAGAGGCGTCTAAAGATTACAAATTAGTTGTTGCAATGGGTGAAAACTTACTTTTGGGCATTTTTAATATATTTGAAATTCCTTTTAGTGACGTTGAGACCTTAATTGTAGAGTAGTTCTTCGAAGTTGGTGTTGTTGTTTTATTTCTGTAGGACGTAAGCTTTAACTTTTATACTTGTCGCGACTCGGATTAAATCACCCAAATTTGTAATCAGTTTTCTTACTAATACAAAAATAGCTAAATTGATTGATTGCGACCAATAATCTTGCATGTGTGGATCAAACTTCGTAATGTAAATAATAAACTAGACCGGATACGCCTAAAAATTACTAAAAAGTAGCTTGGCTATTAAATTCTTTACAAACGATCTTTGCATTTCGTACGGGTATGGGAAGATTACAATGATACAGGTTCCCAATTAACCTATTGTTCAAAACTTTTACATAAGCCTAGTTATACATCAATGTACCCAAGGTTCTATATTCTGATTTTTACCCTTGGCGTTCTAAACCGGAATATCTGATGCTATCGATACATATTAGTGCTTCACCAACAAAGCTTTTATATAGCAGCGTACACTTCGTATTTAAAAGTATCTAGGAAAAATTGTGGGCGATAAAACTATAACGTTATAGAAGTGCGGTAAATTAAGCTTAGGAAACAGTTAGCTATACGCTCAAAAATATTTGTATGATGCAGAGAAGGGTATTATAGCCTACATCAGGCCCATTACTTATTTAATCAAGGCTAAAATCACAGTTAGCTTTAAAACTAAGTCCCAACAAGTATTTTGATTAATGGAAGGTACTGGATAGTTTTTAAAAAAGATTATAATTAGTTTTGTTATAAATGAAGATAAGCTTATACTAGCTTATTTTTAGAGTGATAGTAGGGTTTCTCATGTTAATTTACATTTCCTAAAATGCTGGTTTTCAAAGAAGAATTGACTTTTAAAAGTTTTGTTTTTTATAGATATTTAATCCCAGTTTATAAAGTTTAATTTGGTTGTTTTGCTAAATCCTTTTACTATGTAATTATAACATTTTTATAGTTTAAAAACAGCAACAATTGTTTCTAAAATTTGAGTTTTCATATAATAATAAAATTTGAATAAAATAGATTTTACTATTTTCAAATAATTCTTTATATATAGTAATTCTTCTAGGTTATCAAACTAGCTAATATAATAACATTGTAAAGTACAAAATCTAAAAAATAGTAAAATAATAGCAGGACTTAATTTTAGTAAAGAAGTATAAATTCTGAAAAATAAATAGTAATTAAAAGCTTGTGGTGGATGTGGTAAAAAGTATACTTTTTACTTAAAATCTAAATACTTACCCTAAGAAAAATGAATAAGAAAATACTATAAAAGTATAATAATAATATAATATTTATATAATAAAAAATATATATAGGTATAAATACTCATAAACTATAGAAAAAATATAAATTTTACTTTAATAAAACTATTTATAAAATATTAATATTTTTATATACTTATAAATTTATATAAATAATTTATTACTTATATAAACTACTAAAGTATTAAATTTAATAATAAAAATTATATTAATAAATTGTAATATTAGCTAATAAACCTTATTAATATAGTATAAATAGTAGAGAAAAATAATAAAATAAAACAAGTTAATTAATATAGTAGTAAATTTATTTTTATAAAATAAAAGTAAATAAACAAAAGTTTAAAAATTACTACTATAATTTTAATATAATAATTTAAATACTGTATTAAATTTAAATATTAATTAAGTTTAAATTAATTGCAAACTTATTAAAATAAATGGAATAAAAAATAAAATTATATTTATATAAATAAATTTAATATTTTCTAGTTTATTTTTAAATAAAAAAATAAAAAACTTAAATATTTAAAACTATAATTTTAAGCTATATTTATAAAATTCTTAAATATAGTTAAAGCTTAAAATTTTGTTTATAAAATTTTAAAAAGTTATATAATATAATTTTAGTAAAACCATATTTTCATATTAATAATTTATATATTTAATAATAAAAATAGAAGTTATTTATATATTTAAACTTTTTTAAATTTTTATTAAAAAATAAGATAAATTTTAAAATTAATTTTTAAACTTTTTTATATTTATTATTAAAAGCATTTTATTAGCTTAATATATTTAAAATTTTAAAAATTTAGTAATTTTAAATATAATAGAAAATTAAAATTTAATAGTTATTATAATTATATTAAAAAAATATAATATTAAAATATAATTAATAAACTTTTAATTAAACTAAATTAAGTTTATTTTAAAATATTTATTAAAGATTATATGTTGTATTATTATTATAATAAAAGTAAATACTATTAATATTTATTAAAATATATAATTTTGCTAATATAAATAAGTATAATTTTTAGAAATAGCTAATTAAAATTTTTAAAAATAATCCTAAAAAATCAAAAAGCAAAAATATTTAAAAAGTAAAGAATTATATTTAGTAATATAGTATATTTAAATAATTAGCTTAACTTATTTTTATAATATTTAAAATTAACTTTCATATTAGCTTTAAATAAAAAAATTAAAATTAGTAAAAATTAAAAAACTAATAAATATAAATAAAAACTTAAAAATTATAATATAAGCTTTATATAAAAAATAAGTATAAAATTATTATTTATATATTTAAAAATAATAATTAATTATATTTTAATTAATAATATTATAATTTTAAAATAATTTTCAATTAATAAAAGTTTAGTTTACTTTAAGTTTAATTTTATTAAAAAAATTTAAGTTAATATAAAAATTGTATATATTTAAATATTAAATTAGTTAAAATCTAAAGTAAATTTTAAACTAAAATTAAAAAAAAAATTATTTTTAATATATTAAGTTATTTAAGTATATTTAATTATTATTATATAAAAGTTAAAAAAAAATTTAACTAAAATTAGCTTAAAATTTAGCTTACTTTTTGAAAAAATCAAAAGTTTAAAAATTTTAAATATATAATTAACTTATATATTTATTATTAATTATATAAGCTATTAGTATAGATAATATAGCTCAAATATAAATGTATTATTTACTTTTAGTAAATTTTTATTATAAATATTTTAATAAGTATTAGTTTTATTTATATAGATTTAAAATTATTTTTATTTAGTTTATTTTATATAATTTTATATAAATTTATATTTAAATTAAATTTAATACTAGATTATTTTATTAAAACTATTTTATTAATTTATTAATTTGTTAACTTTTTGTCTACTTATTCTTATTTTATAAAATAAAAATAAAAAGCTATTTTATATTTAAATAAAAATAAAACTTTATCTATAATATTTTTAAAAAAATATACAATTTATTTTATTAAGCTAAATAACTTTTATTACTAAAACTATTTTTCTTTAAAAATTAAACATATTTTAAAAAGTATTTATACTATATATTAGTATATTTAATCTTCTAATTAATATACTTATTATAATGTAGTAAATATACTTATTTATAATAGAAAAATAAAAATAAAAAAGTTAAAATGAAAAAATTAAAAAAAAAGCTAGAAAGATAAAAAATTCTTTAATAAAGTTAGATATTCTAAAATTTAAAATTTAAATAGTCTTTAAATAGTAGCTATTTTAAATTAAACTTAAAGCTTAAAGTTTAAATTTATTTTAGTTTTATTAATTAAAAAATTGCTTTTTTAGTATATAAATTTAATTAAAATCTTTTTTATTTTTTTTGATTCAAACATATTTTTATGACTAAGGTGTTATATTTAATTATAATAGTATCAATAAATACAAATTTATATATATAATAAAAAAAGCCAATTTTAACAAAAAATTAAACTATTTATTAGTAAATAAAATTTATATTAAAATAGATGTATAAATATTTTAATAAAAATAATTAAGCTACTAAAAACATAACAGAGGGAGTAAATGCTCAATATAAAATGTGATTATCTAATAAAAACATTAGTTTTTAGTATTTAGTTAGATAAAGTAATATAAAAAATATATATAGTTTAACAATTTATTCCTATTTTTCAAACACAAAAGCATCGCTCTTTTTAAAATTTAGTACCATTATAAAGCTAAAACTTAGTTATTTAACTTTTGTTAATTTAAGAAAGTCGTTAACAAAGAATTAGCTATATAATTTACTTTATTTCCAATTATTTTAAAATATCTTTACCAAGTCAGCAATGATTTCTATTAGGCAATTAAATATTTAAATCGATTAAGAATTTTAAAAGCATCAGGATCAGATTTTGAATTTGCTAATTAGGTTGAGAAATGCTACAAGTTTAATAATAATATATTATAATAAACATTGCTGGCTACTGCAATAAAAGTTTATAAAAAATAATAGTATATTATGACAATATTAATTATCATTTTATTAACCAATAACAACACTCGAACTATTATCTTATTATTTTCTATTTTACCTTCAATTACTATATACAAGATAAACATGATTAGTATATTTTAATTGATTAACTCAATTATATATGTATCTTTAACCGATAGCTACTTATAAGTTGATATAGTACAACTATAAGTTATCTAAAATTACTCTGTACTACATAATATCGAAAATTCTAACTTCCAGTACTTGAGTTATCACCTATTTGTTCTCCGAAACGTTTAAATAAACCAATTAATTTTATCTAGATTACTTTAGATATTTTTGTCTATTCGGTTTTGAGAAAAGTATATAAATTGATAACTAAAATCCAAAATAAATGTTTAATTTTATAAAAATAAGTATGTATGTTGTTTTATTTTAGCTTATTTTATGGATAATATTCTTTTATAAAAGTATTGATGTAGCATAAGTAGCCAAACTCACCATCCATGAAAAATTGTAAAAGGTTGGAATTACAGTTGATAGGCAAACTTTGGTTATGTAGTTGATGTCTTTATAAAACAAAATACAAAATTGATATCATCTAGAATTCATACGATTGATGTGTTGTTTTTTTAAGCTTTTAAGAATCTCTATTTATATGAAAAACAATTATACTTTCCATTTTCTAGCTGAAGCCCTTCTTTAAGATCTCGAAAGTACAACATTAATTTTCCAGCTTTAGTAATTAAGCCGAGTTTAACATTAAGTTTAAAAATATAAATTTAAAGCTCCTACTATTTAACCAAAAGTATATTGGTAAAGTTCTGAGATACTGAAAAGTAGATTTTGCAGTTTATATCTAAATCGATAAATTTTAACCTGTCAATACGTTTTTAATTATAATCAGTTTGCTATATTTTTTAATTTACTTTATTTTTAAAAATGGAAGTTTATTTGGTTTTCCTATCTAAATATTAAAAAATCAGCAAAATTTTTGCTCAAATATTAATTAAAATTGTGTTTATAACCCTTTTCTATATTTAAACTAATATATTACACAAAAGCTATAAAGATATTATATAGAAGTTGGTTTGTTACGACGGATTTATTCAAACAGAACATTGATTTTATTTTAGGAATAAACTGAAAAGTTGAAATGCCAAGATTTAAGTTTTCTTTAAATTTCCAAATTTTGAATACAAGCTCTATATCTTCATGCCACTAAACTTACTGATCGAAATTTGTATTAAAGATATATAGAGAGAATATATTCGTTAATATAAAAAACTATCATTTAACTTTATGATCAAATTTCTCATTGAAAATAATTTTATGCTTTTTCAACATTATAGAGGTAGTACTTTTGTATGATACTAAATACCAAATTGAGATATGCAAATTATTAAGAATTCTTATATTATTTTTTCAAATTAAAGCTTTTAAATCATCGAGATACCGGTTTAAATGGGGGAAAGGTTAAGTGCAAGGGTAAGTACATTTCCTCAGTTGTATAAAAAATTACGGTGGTAATGTTTACTTATATGTAATGGGTACTTAATAATCTCACCGTATATCACTGTTAAATATATATCTTGGTAGGGTGCAAATATGTCAAACGTATATACATACTCGTTATTAATTAAATACTTTCATAAGAAACTGATGTAAATAAATAAATAAAATTTTAAAGATTTAAAATAAACAAATAAGATATTGAAGTGGAGTATAGAAAGTAGGTGATACGAAATTATATTATAAGAAATCACATTTTTCCAGGAATAAGCTGACAATTATAGTCATATTTTTATTTTTTAGAAACGCATATGAAATTTATAAAATTGAAAAAAAAAACGCTTTGCAAATTTTTTACTATATATATACTACCTTTTATCCCCAAAATAAACACAAGAAAAACCAATATTAAGCATTATGACTGATGTTAAACAGGACACCAATTTCTTGGATGCCAACCTTACGGAACGTGAACGCCAGTTGATTGAACAGGAGCGTATACTTAACGCAGAATTGGATTCTCGAATCCAGGCTAACCATGACAAATTTCCAAAGGCTATCTACTTCATCTTACCTAACGAATTCTGTGAACGCTTCTGTTACTACGGTATCAAGAGTTTGTTGAATCAGTATATGAAAGGTGCTTTTGGGTTAGAAGAGTACATAGCCAAGTCTCAAACCCATCTCTTCAATGCCTTAGTTTATTTTTTCCCACTTGTGGGAGCTGCCATGTCCGATTCATTTTTAGGAAAGTACCACACCATCGTGTACTTCTCAATCTCCTATTTAATCGGTAATGCTTTGTTGTCGATATTCTCTATAAATAATTTACTCGCTCCTTACGGTTCCTACCCTTTCTGGTCTTATATCGTACCCGCCCTTTTGATAGCTATAGGTGCTGGTGGTATCAAGCCATGTGTGTCAGCCCATGGTGGTGATCAGTTCTTACCATCACAAACCTCGTTGATGGACAAATTTTTCGCTCTGTTCTACGTATCTATTAATTGTGGTTCTTTGATCGCACAATATCTAACCCCATACGTCAAAAGCTATGTTGAATGCTTCGGATCTCAATGTTATTTTGTTGCGCTCATAATTCCCACCGGTTTCTTCGCTATAGCTTTAGGTGTATTCATATTTGGTCATAGGTATTACAGAATTGTACCTCCCCAAGGTGAGTTTTTACCTTGGAAGGCTACAAAAGTAGCCATCTCCGCTAAAGTTAAGTACAACAAAGCATCCCCTGCCGAAAGAGAAGCTAAAGGTCATTGGTTGAAGTTCGCTGAGGAGGAATATGGTGCCGAATTTGTCGAAGAAACTAGGTTATTTGGTAAAATTGTTGTAATGTTTGTGCCTATAATTTTCATGTGGATGTTATACGATCAAAACGGTTCCGAATGGCAAAACCAGTACGAGAAGATGGAACACACTTTCTTAGGTTTCATTCCTATGCCTACTGAAGCTTCATCTAATATCAATTCGATTTTAATTATCATTTTGGTACCTATACTTTCTTACTGGATCTATCCTTTATTAGAGAAACGAGGTATAAGAATGCCATTGCTCACTCGTATGATTTGGGGTTATGGATTTGTTGTACTTGCCTTTATCATTGCTGTTATCCTTGAGTACTCCGTTAACAACAACATCGATACTTTAGTTTTGAAAGAAAAAGTACAGGAATCTTGTGTAGCCTGCATAAACGGTACAGCCCAACTCCCCCAATGGTTCTTTTTATCCCTCGGTGAAGCTATGATCTCCCCAACTGGTGTTCAATTCGCTTATACTCAGGTTGGTAGACAGATGAAAGCTTCTTCCACTTCGATCTGGTTGTTGACTTCAGCCCTTGGTAACACAATCGTACTCATTCTTGAACAACCTCTTCATCTTATTGAATCATCTGCTAACAGGCAGTGGATCTACATCGCTATTGGTATCGCTGGTATGATTTGGTTTACCCTTCTTGCAAAGTTCTGGTACGTTTCCAAAGAGGATGAGGACGCCACTAGAGGTATTAATGAAGACATTAGCTTAGCGATTAAGGAATAACTTTATTAAAGGTTAATATTAATTTTTTAATAATTTTTATTTTATATATATGAAGGAGGATTCTAAGTCTAAACTTTTTACTTAAAAGCCAACTATCTAAGAGTTTATCAATTAAATTAAATTAAAACTAAATGCAAACAAACTGCTTAAGGAACATTTAAGATTAATTGTGTTGGAAATTTCCCACTATCTAATAGTTATAATGCTTTGAAGGTTTTTTTAAAACATTTTTAACATTCTAATAGAAGATGTAAAAATTGCTTAATAGGTAGCCCACCAGAATTAGAAGCTAAATATAATAAGTAATAATTAAGCTCATTTAATTAAAAGAGCCTTTATATTACTAATATTGTAAAGGCTAAGATGAAAAAATATAATGTATTTGATTAGGCAGTTTAGTATTTTCTAGAAATATATAGCTATACTACTAGCTAAAAGTCTATTATTATAATTAAATTGTTTTAATTAATAGAGTAGCTAAACTTAAAAGCTAAAAAGATATTAAATAGTAATATAATAAAATAAAGTCTTTTTAAAAGTTTTATAGTAAGTTTTATAACAACCAATTATATATTAAAAACTATAATTAGCATATTTATAAATAAAAAAACAAAATAAATAAGCCAAAAAAAGCATAAAATAAATTTAAGTTAGATAATTTAAAATATAATATTATTTTTATATATATTTTTTATAAATATATTTTTTAAAAAATAATAATTCAGCTATATAAAAATATACTAATATTAAAAAAAATTAAATACTAAGCTTAAATCTAAAAAAGTTAGCTTAAAAAGGTTTTTAATTAAATAAACTAAATTTAAAAACTTTATTTAAAATAACTAAATTTATTTTAAAAGTCTTAGTATTTATAAATTATATTTCTTTAAAAAGTATTTATTATATAAAATAAAATAGCTAAAAATTTATAATTAGCTTATTCAATATATATAATTAAAATATTAAGCTTTTTATAATATTTAAAATAAGTTATTTAGTATATATTATTTTTATTATTAATTTAAAATTAAAATTTTAAAATAAAACTAATAATAATTAAAACTATAAAAAAATATTTATTAAAGCTATATTAAAATACTAAAAGCATTATTATATTAATTAAACAATTTTTTAAAATAAAAATAGTATAACTATTTTAAATAAAAAAATTTAAAACTATTAATACAAAAATTAAATTTTTAGTAATCTTTTTAAATAAACTAAATTATTTAAATAATAAATAAAATCTTAAATTTAAAGAAGAAAATTAAAATAGTTTTTTAAATTTAAAGAAAAAGTTTTTAAAATTTTAAGTTATTATTATAAATTTAGTATTTAAGCTTTAAAATATATAGTATAAATAGCTATAATAGTTAAAAATTATTATATTTAATAAGATAAAAAAAATTAAAAGCTTTTAAAAAAAGTTTTTATAAAGATATTAAATTAGTAGCAAATATAGTAATATTAAGTAGGTATAAAAAAAATAAAAAAATGAAGTTTTTATAATAAAAGCTTATTTAATATTTAAGTAAAAGTATAATAGTTATAAATATTTTAAAAAATAATATAACTTTATTATAAATTAGAAAAAAGGCTTAAAATATACTTATTATATTTATAATAAGCAATTAAAAGTTTTAGCTTTTAAAATAAGATTTTTTTTTAATTAGTTTTAACTTATATAATAATATTTTTAAATAAGCTAAGCTATATTTAAAATAATAAAGTATTTTATATTAAAAACATTATAAGTTTTATAATAATTTTAAAGCTATATAATTAGACTTTTTATTAAATTTTACTAAAAATTTAGTAAATTTCTTATATTTTTTAGTTTTATATTTTAAATAGTTTATGTATTTATTTTAAACTTAATAGTATAAATATAGTTTATATAAATACTATTTAAATAATTATAGTTTTTTACTTATAATATTAGCATTTTAATTGAAAAATATATAATTTAAATTTTTTTAAACAATAATTTTTAAATTTATTTTTACTTTTTACTTTTAATTTTAATTATTAAATTTATTAATTTTTATAATTTTTATAATTTTTATAATTTAATTATATATAAAAATTAAGTATAAAAATATTTAACTTTAATTAAATATTTTTATTAAATAAAACTAATAATAATAAAAAAATATAAAATAGCTAATATTAATATAATATTAATAATTAAACATTATAATTACTAATAAGTAATATCACTATTTTTTCTATTATTAATAGTTTTATTTTTATAAAATTAAAAAACTTAAATTTTTAACTCTAATTTTAAAAAGTTTGCAATTTTTTTTGAAAATTAATTATATAAAGACTAAAAAAGTTTAAAACTTTAAATATTTTATAAAAATATTTAAAAAATATATTAATAATAAAGTTTTAATTTAATAATTTAGTTTATTTTAATTTTATATTTTATTAATTATATATACTAATACTTAACTTAAATATATAAATTTTTATTTTAATTTTCTATTATTGTTTTTTTAAACTATTTTTTTAATTAAATAGTTAAAATAAAATATAGTTAAAAAAGTAGTTTACTATTAAAAGTACTTTGCTATCTAGTAAGCTAAGTAGAATAATAATAATAAAAGTAAAAATATCTTTACTAAAATTTTAATCTTAATTATTAATATTATAATATATACTTATATTAATTTTTATTTATTTTTAAGTTTTTATACTTAATAATTAAAATTTAAAAATAGTTTTATTAAATATAATAATAGTAAAGCTTTGTATAAGTTATTTTTTTTAAAAATATACTTTATCTTTTTTTTCTTTTCTTACTAACTATTTTATCTAATAGTAGTTATTTTTAGTTTTTTTTAGCCTACTACTTTTACCAAATCAGTATAATTAAATTTAACTAAATTAGTAATTTAGAATTATACTTTATAGCTTAACTAAAAATTAAACTAGTTTAAAAACTAGATTTTTATAATTTATTATTTTAAAAATATTATTTTTATTTTTATATTTAGTTAATAAACTAATAATTATAGTAATAAAATATATATATATTATAAATTTTAATTAAAAGTTTATTATAAAAAAAATTAAAAGTTAAAAAAAATAATTTACTAAAATTAAATAATTAAAAAAGCTAGCTAAAAGTATTATATTTAATAATAATATAAATATCTATTTTTTATATTAGTAAATTTATAGTAAATAAATATAATATAACTACAAATTATATTAAAAATGTTAATAAAAGTAGTAATTAAAATAAAATAATTAAACTTTAAAGTATTAAACTTAAATATTATAATTATATACTTATTAAAATATTAAAAAGTATTTAAACTCTATTTTATATTTATAAATTTTAAATACTTTAAATTTTAGCAATTTTTTAAAGTTTTTAAATTAAAGTTTTTAGTTTTTTAAAAAAAACCTTTAATTTAATAATAATTATTTTTTTAAAATTTAATAAATAATAAAATTAAACCAAAATAAATCTAAAATAAATAATTTAGTTAAATAAATTTATAGTAAGCTTTAAAATATGTATATATATTAACATTATTTATATTAAAAATATTATTTAAAAAAATAGTTTTAAAATTATTATATAAAACTTTATTATTAATACTTAAAATATTATTATTAAAAATATAATTTACTAAGCTAAGTATAAGATTAAATATTTAATTAATATACTAAATACTATTTTTATAAAAAGCTTAAAAATTAATACTAAGTTAATATAGTTATTTACCTTTAAAAAAAACTAAATAAAAATATATAAAATTTAGTTTAGCTATACTTTTTTAATATGCATATAACTTTAATTTAAATTCTATTTAAAGTATATAAATTTTATTAAAAATAAGCTAAAAATAGTTTAATTTTAGTTTAAATAATTTTAAAACTTAAATAATTAAAAAAGTAGTTATTTTTAAAAATAGTTTACTTTAATTTAAAAGTTTAATAAAATATATAATATAATTTTAGATATACTATATTTTAAGCTAAATTTTTAGTATTTTAGTTAGTAAATTAAGCTTAAATAATTATTAATTTAATATTATATTGATTTTTTTTCAAAAATTAATATAAAATTAAGCTAAAATAATAAAATTTTAATTAAATTTATTTTGCTAAAAAGTTTGCTAATCTAGTTTTACTATTTAATAAGCTTTTATTTTAAAAAATTTAATAAAATTATTATTTTATTCTTTTATTAATTAATTTTACTAGTAACTTAATTTACTTTTAAAATAATATTTATTATAAAATTATCTATTTAGCAATTTTTAAAATAAATTTCTTATTTTATTTTTTAAAGTCTACTTTATACTTTTATAAGTAAATTATTAGTATATTATTAAAAATAATTTTTACTTTAAATAATTTTTATAATTTTTATTTTCATATTATTATTTTAATAAATTTTTAAAATCTTAAATTATAGTTAAGCTAAAATATTTAGTTTTAACTAAATTTTACATTAAAACTAAAATATTATATTTATTAAATTTGCATTTATTTATAAAAGTATTCTCAAATTTACTAAAAAAAATAAAAGTATATATTACCTTTATAGTAAAATACATTATAAATTTATATCTATTTTTTTACTAATTTAAAATATAACAGCAAAGTTAAAAATTATAAAACTAATACTTTATAAAAAAATAATTCTAATATTATTAGAATATTTTTTTAATACTAATAATATTAGAAAACTATAATAGCTAATAGTATTATAATTTAAATTAACTTTAAAATTTTAAGAAAATAATAATAAAAGGTAATAAGATAATACTTTTAATATATAGTAAATAATATAATTTTATTTTCTAATTTTAAAAAATAGAAGATTATTTTTTATATTATATTTTTTATATAAATATAATAGCTAAAATGCAAGCTAAATATTATAAAAACTATTATATTTAAGTAAATAGTAAGAAATTTTATTATTATATAGTATAATTATATAAGTAATAATATAGCTAAAATATAATTAAAGTTTTATTTTAGATTTTAAATACTTAATTTTTTAACTATATTTAGTTTATAATTTTTCTTTTTAGCTTTAAAATTACATAAACTAAAGTTTAATAATTTTTTTTAAAATAATTATATATATATATTTATTATATAGTAATCTAAAAAAGTATAACTAAAAATTAATTTTAATTTTTAGTTTTAAAATATAAACTAATAAATTATTTTATATTAGCATTTATTTATTTTTAGCTTTAAAAATTTTCTTTTAAAAATAATTTAAGTACTATATAAAATATAAATATAAATATTTATACCAATATTTAGCTTAGTAAAATATATAGTTTAGAGCTATTTTTAATAAAAATAATTTAACTATTAATATTAATTTTATTTTATATATTAATATTTAAAAAAAAAGTAAAGCAGTTTTCATTTTTAAATTTAGATATAAATATATATATATATAAATTTAGTACTTATTATAATCTATTTTAATAAAATATATAATTTTAATATATATTAATTAGTTTTTTACTTATAATATTATTAAAATATTTTTTTTAATTTTAGTAATTTTAAAAATGTAAAATTCTTTACTTTTACTTTAATATATATATATTATTAAAATAATTCTTAAACTTAAAACTTTAAATATTAACAATTTTGCTTTATTTATTATTTTTATTAATATTTTTACTATAATTTATAATAATATTATACTTATTTACTATTATTTTACTAATTTTAAAAATAGTAGAAAATTTTTATTAGATATATTACTTTTAACTTTCTTTTAATTTTTAGTGAATTTTAGTTTATAATTTTTTTTAAAGTATATATTTACTTATAATAAAAGTTTTATTTTAATTTATAATATATAAAATATATTTATTATTTTAATATTAAGTATTTTTATTATATTTTTATTAAAATATTTTTATATAATAATTTTTAATTAAAATTTAATTTAATTTATAATTAATTATTAAAAATAATAAATTTTAATTAGTTATAACTTATGCATTTAACTTAAAAATTTAGCTAAAAATAAATAAAAAATTGTTATTTAAAATAATTTAAATACTTTAGCAATATTAATATAAACTATATATATAACTATTAATATATTTAATATGTAATTTTTTTAATAATTTATATAAGTAAACTTTAAAATTTTATTTTAATTTTTAAATAGTAAAAAATCTAGCTTAATTTATTTAACTATATAAAATAAGTTTTTAAATATATAAAGTTATTATTATTATTATATTTAAAAGTATATAATTTACAAAGTTTTATTTTTATTTTTTTTAATTAAGTTATTTAAATTATTAATTTAAATAAAATTAGATAAACTTTAAATTTTATAAAAGTTTAAATTATTTTTAAAATTATTAAAAAAATAACTAATATAATATTAATATTTTACTTTTTAGCTAAAATCTAACTATATAAAAAACTACTTATAATTTAAACTTTAATTTAATTTAAAACATTTATATATTTAAGCTTAATTTAAAAATTTATTAAAAATTTATTTATAAAAATTACATTTTATTATGTATATATTATATATTTTAATAATATTTTAAAATTTAAAAATAAGATAATTAAATATTTTTTTTAAACTAATAGTTTTTTAACTATATTAAAGCTAATTTATAATATATTAGCTAAAAAAAATACTAGCTACAAATAATTACTAATTTATAATAAATTTTATTTTTATTATATATTAAAATTAAAAAATTTTAATATATAAATAATAAATACTAATATTAATATTATTAAAATAGCTATTATTAATGCTATTTTTTAGTTTTAAATTTTAACTACCTATTTTAATGCTAATACTTTTTTATTAATAAGTGTTACTCTTAATAATATAAGTAAAAGTTTAATATTTAAATACTTTTTTTATTAATTTTTTTTAATTAGCTTTAAATTTATAGTTAAAATTTTACTTTTAAAAAATAGATAAAGTATAAGTAGAATATCTTTTTAAAGCTTTTAATTAATCTATCTTTTATTTATATAAAATATTTTAAACTTATTTAAATAAAAAAAAGTTATTTTATAAACTTTAGTCTTTTTTAATTTTTTTATTAAATAACTTATTTTTAACTTTTTTAGCAATTATTATTACTATATTTTTTTTACTAATAAGTTTAGCTAAATTTTTAACTTTTACTTATAGTTTTTAATTTGTTTTTAAATTTTATTACTTTTTAATATAATTTGAATCTATTTAAGCTTATAGCTATTACTTTTAAAAAAGCTGTAAATTATATTAATAAACACTTTATAATAAATTTATTCTAATTTATTAAAATAAAATATATATTAAAAATAAAAGCTATTAGTATTTTTTATATATTTAAAGCTATACTAAATAATTTTAAATATTTTTTCTTAACTTATAACAGATATAAAGTTATAGCAGCTAACTATTACTATTTATTACTTGTAAAAAAATAAGTTTATTTTAACTTTTTTTTAAATATTTTTTTTTCTAGCTTAAAAATTTTAAAATAAAATAAACTTATTTTATAAAATCTAATTATAATAAAATTAATAATAATAGTAATAATAATAAAAAGAATTAATAATATAAACTTTAAAACTAAATATTTAAACAAAAAAACTATTAAATTTTTATAAAATAACTTTTTAATTTTATATTATAATTTTTATTTTTATTTACTTACTAATAGTATTTTTTTATTTTAAAAATTATTTTTATTAATATATATATAGTATTTATACTTTTTATACTTAGTAAAAAATTTTTAATATAGTTAATTTTTAAAAGTAGATATTATTCTACTTTTTAAAACTTAATTTTTTTTGCTTTTTTTAAAATTAAATGCTACTTTTAATAAAATTTTATTTTTAAGTATAATAATATTTAATTTTTATTCAATACTATTTTTTTAAATAAATTTTCTCTTTTTTCTAAACTAGCTTACTTTTTTAATAGCTATATAACTGTTAATTAATGATACTAGTTAATATTTTTCTAAAAAATAAAAATTATAATCTAATAAATTTTTATTTTGGTTGTAACTATTTATAAATTTAAAAATCTAATAAATAATAACCCTATTATATAAAGATATAATATTTTTAAAAAGCTTTTTTTCTTTTTTCTTTTTTTTATCTTCTACAAATACAAAGGTATCTACTTTTCTTATTTTTTTTAAAATAATTACTTACATAGCTTTAAAAGGCTAATTATAAAAACCTATCCAAAGTATTACTAGATAACTACCTTATTATTATTCTATAGATTAAATAAAATAAGTTTTTTAAAAAAGGTAAACTTTTTATTAAATACTTCTATCTTTTATCATTATTTATATTTTTTACTTTATTTTTATCTTTAATAATTACTTAATAATTTATATATTTGCATTATTTTAGTTTTTACTATAACTACTATAGTTTTTTAGATTAATTTTTTTTAACAATTTTTTATAACTACTTTAAGCTTTTTATATTTATCTATTTCTTAGTTTAACCTTATTAGTTATAATAGCTAGCTTATAATATTATTTTTTTACTACTTATTTACTAAATATTATAATATATTTATTAGTTAATACTTTTTTTTATATTAAATATTTACTACACTATTTAGGCAAAACTTTTTGCTTACTTTCAAAACCTCTTTTTAATAGGTTTTTTTAGGTATAATAATAACTTAAATCAAAATAATAAAAATAATTTTATTTTAGTTTTTTTCTATTACTATAATTTATAATAGTTTATACTTTTCTAATTATTTTACCATTTTTATTATACTTAATTTTTTTTAATATATAAACTAAATAATTAAAGTTTAAAATTTTTGCAATAATTTAAAAACTGGTATAATCTTTTAAATATATATATATACTTTAAATTTTATTTTTTACTTTTTAAATTACTTAATATTAACTTTTTTATATTTATAAAAAAGTTATATTTTTATTATTATTAGCTAAAAAACATATACTATAAAAATTTCTAAATTATATATTCTTAATTATTATCTTATTTAGTTTATATTTTTTTTATATTATGTATTTACTTTAATATTATATTTTTTTTTAAATATATATTATAACTTTAAAAAAATACTAAAAAGCTTTATAAATTAATGAATAAAATTATAAACTAATTTATAAAAGTATACAGTTTAGTTTTTATTTTAAGTATAAAATTTATTATTAAAATTTTTATATTTTCTTATTTTTTATACTTAAAGCTATAAATTTTAAAAATATATTAATTAAAATATAGTATAAATTATATTTTTATTTTATATAAAATAGTAGTACTAATTTAGTATACTTTTTTTATTAAAACGCTAGTTTTTTTATTTTTTATTTATAATATTAAATAAAAATATCTAACTAAAATTCTTAAAAATAAAAAAAATAATAATAATATAAAAGCTAAAACTAAGTAATATATAAAATTATCTTATTAGTATTAAAGATTAAATAAATATATTATATATTTCTTATTTAAAGTTTTATTTTTAAAATTTTTATTTAATAACTATGCTTTTTTATTTACTTTATTAACTATTTTATATTTTTCTAACTAATATATCTTTTTAGCTAATTAGCTTTCTTATAAAAAAAATAGTATAGCTATTTTAAATTTTTTACTTATTTTTTTTTAGTTTAGAATTTTTAGCTATATCAACTTTATTTTATTTTATTTTCTAATATATTTACTTATCTAACTATTAATATCTATCTTTATATAAATTATTTTGCCTATTATTTATATAAGGATTTTTACTTTTTTTAAATTTATTGCTTAATAAATTTTTAATAAATTATAATAGCTAACTATTACTTATTAGTTATTTATTTTTTAAAATTTTTTTTATAAATAAATTAGTTATTTATTTATTTTTATTTTTTATTTTAGCTTTTTTTCTAAAAACTATTTTCTAGTTTTTAATTATATAGCTATATTTAGCTTTATTATGCTATTAAATATTTTTAAATTAGACTATATCTTTTTTTTAAACTAAGTTTTAGTTTAATATTAAATTTAATTTTTAGTAAACCTATTTTAAGCTGGCTTATATTTAATAAATTAAATTTAGTCTAATATTTTAGTTAAAACTACCTAACTATAAAAAAAGCTAAAAACTATATCATTTTTATTATATTACTTTTACTAATAAAATATAAGCTATATTTTTAAATATTACTTTATTATTATTTTTTCTTTTATATTTAATTAATTTACTTTTTTTTAGAGTAATTCTAAGCTTTTTTATTTACTTTATATTTAAAATAAATTAAAAAATGCTTTTATTAAATAGGCAATATAAAATAAAAAGCTTATTTATTAATTTTTTAATAAAATTAAATCCGTATAAGTTTTTAATACTATTTTTAGTACTATTATAAATAATATAATAGTTGTTAATAGCTAGTTAGTAAAAAAAGTATAAGCTATTAGTTATTACTTTATATATTAAAATAAACTTTCTTTTTGACTACTTTTACTCTAAATTTTTATATTATTTTAATATCTATTATTTTTTTTTTCAGTTTTTTATAATCCTTTTTATATTTTTAATTATATTTTTTAATATTTATTCTACTTTAATTACTTTTTAAATCTTATTTATTTAAAATTAAATAATATTTTCTATATAATTTATATAAAAAATTACTATATAATAGTTTTAATATTATACTTTTTATTAAAACTTTTACTAACTATTTTTAACTTATTACTTTTAAATGCTTTTCTACTTTTAAAATAAATTTATCTAAATTAAATTTATTTTTAATAGCATTTTTTTAGTAATTAATTATACAAAAAAATATAAAAATCTTTAAATTTTTAAAAAATTAATATTTTTAAATTAGCTAAAAGTATATAATAAAGTAGATTATAAATACTTTTTTAAAATTTTATTAAAATATAAGTTTTATAATTATTTTATTAATTAAAAAATTCTTACTTTATAATGTTTAAACTTTTATTATTTTTATTATTTTTTATTTTACTTATTTAATATTAAATATAAATTATAATAAAGTAATATTTTTTTTTTATAAATTTACTTTAAATTTAGTTTTTATTTATATAGCTTTTAAACTAAGTAGTTTATTATTTTTATTTTAAATAGTAGCTTTTACTAACAAAATATATATTATTTTTAGTAATTTATAAAATATTATAATTAATATAATAGCTTAATTTACTTATAAATAGATAAGCAATATTAAAATTAATTATTTTAAGTTTATTGCTAAATTATATATTATTTTTACTTTTTAATATAGCTTTTTAATAGTTTTTTTATATTATTTACTTACTTTATAAATATTTTTCTTTTTTTTACTATAATTTGCTTATTTAAAATAATAGTTATAAGGTTTGACTGCTGTAGAAACCTAAAAATGTCCACAAAATTACCAGTCTGTGCTTCATGCTATGATAAAGAGTCATTGGCTAGCATTAGGGGTTGGCTCTCAATAGGACTGTCTAATATATAGCTACTTTTTACTTCTAACTTCTTACTTAGTTGCTGAGTTGTTGATATCATGTTATTGATTATCTATTTATTTCTTATATCTGCTTCTTATTTCTCTGAACTAACTATACTAACTATATAAACCCTATTAACTTAATACTAATATATCCTAAAACTAAACTAACTAAACTAACTAAAATAAAAATATAAAAGTAATTTGAAGATATTTATTTTCAGAATTCTCTAA
>JAWQFY010000042.1:0-73285 GCA_037055185.1 Capillidium rhysosporum
ACATTATAATCTTTATATAATTTAAGTTAATATTAGAATATTTGCAAAAACTTTCTTATAATGTAATTAATATTAATGTATTAACTTATTTTTTACACTAGTGTGAGAAGGTTAGAATTTAGAAAATAGTATTTACTTTATTATTAAACTAAACTACTTATTAAATTTAATTATTATTATCTAATAAAAAATTATCAATAAAGTTTTTAAAGTCTTTTTATATTAAAAAAATTTAAAAAAATGTTAGATATTAGTTTATATTAGTTAAAATTGCAAGTTAATTATATACATATAATAATAATAAGTTTATATTACTATTATATTAATTTAAATTATATATATTAATTATATAATTATTAAAATAATGTATTTAATTTATTATATTATAAGTAATAGTACTATAATTTATAATAAAATTTAGCTATTTTTAGCTTTTAAGTATAAAATATAAACATAAATTTTAAGCAAAAGCTTTATAACTAGTTGATTTTTAAGTAATTAAATATTGTATTATTTAAAGATGTTAAAAATAAACTAATAACTAGTATTTTTAAGTAAATTAAAAAAAATTATAGTAAAAAATATTTAAAATAAATTAATATATTTATAATCTAATATAGTTAAAGACTTTTTTTGATTTTTATATATTAAATTGTTAAGTTTATTTATTAAAAACTTAAATTATCTTAAAGTTAGATTATTTAAATTATAAAAAAAAATTAAAAGTTTAAAATTTATTATATATATTTTTAAATACTCAACTTAAATTATATTATAGCTAATAAAAAAAGTTAATTTAACTTATTTCAAATAACTATTATTTTAAAATAGCTTATAATATTTACTATATATAATAAAAAATAAAAACTAAATATTTTATATAAATTTTAATATTTATTAAAATTTTTAAACCTAAAGTAAAATTATATTGTTTTAATTAAAATAATTTTAATTAGTCATTATTTAAATATTATATTTATATATTTAATTTTATTAATAATATAATATTTTTAGTTATACTATATAACTAGATTTATAATTATTAATATAAGTTTACCTAATTAAATATAAATATATTTAATAACATACTGTTTATTATATTTTAAGTTTTTAATAAAATTTTAAACTTAAATCTAGATTTTTTTAATCTAATATTTTAGAAAAATAAGTAAACTAAAAAAAATAATTTTATTATTATTTTAAGGTATAATAAAAGTTATACTTTAAAATTATAGTGTAAATTAAGCTATATCTTAATTATATATATATTTAATATAATAAATCTACTTAGTTTAATATAAATATACTTTAATATATAGTTATAATTAAATCTTAGTTATATATATAATATATATACTATTAAATTAAATTAAAAAATATATATATTATTAAGTTTAAAATACTATAGCAAATAAATAATATTACTATTATATATACTTTTAATTAATTTATAAAAATTTAATATTTAGCTTTAAGCTTTTTTATATAATAAAATAAATTTTTTAATATATATATTATAAACTTAGATATACTATATTTTAGACTAAAATTATACTATTTTAGCTAGCATATTAAGATTAAATACTTATTACTTTAACTTTATATTAATATTAATTTATTGTTATTATTATAAGTTTAAGCTAAAATAATAACTTTTAATATAAAAGTTATTTTACTAAAAGGTTTGTAATATAACTTTATTATTAAAATAAGCTTTTATTTATAATTATTTAATTATTTAATTATTTATATAAGCTTATATTATATTTTTGAATAATTTGCTAATAACTTAATATATTTTTAAAGTTATATTTACTATAAGCTTTCTTATTTAGCAACTTTTAAAATAAACTACTTATTTTATTATTTATAATTTGCTTAAAATTCTTAAAAATATAATAAAGTTAAATATATTTACTATAATTTTATAAATTAATAATAAGCTTTTTTTCTAATTTATAAAAAAAGTAAAGTATAAATTTTATAAATATTTTAATATAATTATTAATTATTATATTAATAAAAAAAATTAAAATTTATATATTATATATAACTATATAAATTAAAAATTAGTTATTTTTAAAAATAGCAGATTTTTATTTAAAAAGTTTTATAAAAATCTAAAAATTTAATATAATTAGATTTTAGCTAAATAAATAAATATTATTACTTTAGTTTTATATACATGTAAAATTTTGAAATTTTTAGCATATTTTACTAAAAGTTATAGAAAAAATATATTTAATATAATTTTATAAATTTTTTTTTAATATCTTTTAGTAAAACTTAAAAGCTATTTAAGTATTTTTAATTATATTTAAGTTTAAGCTAAATATTTTATATATATAATAGTATATATTATATTAACTACTTTTAAATTATTTTAATAATATATTATAATATTATAATTTATTTAAACTTATTATAAATAAGTTTATAAAAAATATATAATAAGCTACTTTTTTATATTTTATTTATAATTATCTAATAAAAATTTTAGTTATTTTTATTATATAAATATATTAATACTATATTAATATTTTATTAAACTTAATATATATTTATAATACTATTGTAGTACTATATTTTGAAAAATTATAGATAATAACTAAAAAATATTTAGTATAGTATTTTATAATATATAAAGTAAAAAAAAAAACTTATATATTAAAAATAATATATTAAAGTTTTTATTAATTTTCAAATATATATTAATAAATAAAATTCTAAAAATATATATTTACTATATAGTAGCTAGTATACTTTTAAAAATAAATATATATTATTAAGTATATATTTTTATTATAATATAAATTTAAATTCAAAATGTACAATTTAATTATTATTTGTTAAAAGGTTAATTATATAGTATAGAATTAATTAAATTATTAAATAGCTTATAATTAAAGTTATAGTAGTTATTATAATTAGATATACTAAAACTATAAGGACAATTAAGCAATTATAAATTTTAAATTAAATATTTACTAAATTTGGAAATTAGTAAATTAACAAAGTTTTGGTAGCTAATTCTTTTTACTATCTTTAAATCCATGTATTTTTTGAGCACACTTTTTAAACATTGAATGAAGCTTTGTTGAAATTTTTAACTAACAATTTTTTATATAATGGTTTCAAGCAAAATTTTAATCCAATTAAAGAAGCTAAAAACAAAAAATGTAGAAACTAAAATTGGAGGTTTCAGTTTGTCAACTATAATTATATAAAGAGATATATATATATTACCATTACAATAATACTTTAGTTCCCTTTTAGTTATTTTAGCGTTTGAATTAAAATTTAAAACTTTATAGCACTTTTTTATAACTGAATTAAATTCTAGATGTAAAGCACAGCAATTATTTCTTACTATAAGTTGAAATAAATAGAATATAGCTGGGTTATAAGTTTCTATCTATAATTTATCATTTTTTGGTAAAACAACTCCAGTATTCACTAAATTAAAGGATAAAGGAGTATTGAATTGAATTCTAAAATAATTATGGAAGTTGGATGCTCTTTGTAGCTTTCAATAATCTGATTTACTTGAGTGTTTAACTGAAGCTATACAAGGTCTACATCTTTGATAGAGTTCGGTACAGAGATTTATTTGTTTTAGAAAACATAAATAATAAAAATTAAATTATTGAAAATATAAATTGTCCTATCTTTAGCTTTGCATTATTTTTTAAATATGTAAAATTAGCGCTCCTATATACGCTAAGACTGTTTACAATATATCTGATCGCTTTGCTTACTTTGTTTTAGTTTCATTCTTTAATCTTTTTATACCACTACAAAATGAAGTTGTATCCTTTTCTAATTGAACACAATTTTAGAAACAATTTTCTAAGAACACTATAGTTTTTAACTTTTAGACAACTTTCGGTTCAAACTTTTCAAATCCATTAAATAAATTAAATTATATCAACCTTAGTTAGCAGACAAATATGGATCATAGTAAGATGGATCACAGTAGTATGAACCATAATATGGGCGGAGGTAGCAGTGGGATGTGTAATATGAAAGTGCGATTTACTTTTACAATAAGTTCATAATTTCTAATTATTTACAAATCTAGATGATTTTTAACTGGGATATTGACAACCTATGTATAGTATTCGATTGGTGGCGAGTTACTAACCTAGTACAACTTTTGGTAAGCTGCTTTGTGGTTATGGGTTTAGGTATAGGCTATGAATTTTTAAGAGTTTTAAGTAGAAGGTACGACAACTACAACCAAATTAAAAGGGTACGTAGAGCATCCGACATTCAGACCATCCCTTCAAACGACTTCATAAACAGAGATAGAGAGCTTGATATTGAAGAAGCTACTGAACTTATGGAGTCCGAGCCCAATCCGTAATTTTTTTTTCAATATTTAGTTAATACTTAAATTTTTATATTGGGTACCATTTAGTCGTCACGTACACGTTGTAAAAGCAGTACCAAAAACTAATGGGCCCTCTATGCTACCTAGTTTATTCTATGCCCTACAAGTGTTTTACTCTTTTTTACTTATGCTGATTTTTATGACCTATAACGGTTACCTAATGATAAGCGTTGCACTTGGTGCAGGGCTAGGTCATTTCATAGTAGGTATGTGGGATCCACTTCCTAGTTCACGTGATGTAGCTTGTCATTAATCTAAGTTTATATTACGTTTAGTGAAATTAGTCATTCCTTCAAACTAATTTACATCCTTCACTTTAAATCTTTTCGTAATAGAATATCTGCATCAAATAAGATCTTCGATCTATCGAAATTAGCATTTAATAAATTTAAACAAAGTTATATTTATATCTTATACATTAACGTAATTAAGTTATTATATTTTTAAAAAAATGATCTTTCATATAAGTAGAATTTGATAGTAGAAATAAAAATTATAAAATTTTACTATATTTTAAAGATAGATTTTTCATCGTAAACCATTGGATGTGTCATAACCTTCGATAAGTAAATGTTATTCAAATTTTTATAATCTTATTAGAAATTTAGTTTACATATCCTAAAGAAGGGTATTTCCCTAAAATAAGGTAATAGATTAAATATATACATTTTAATTAATAAAAGAATAGTGAAGTGCGGCAGTTTAGGAGTAAATATAACTTGTAATTCGTTTTTTAGACTAATTTCAAATTAATTATTATTAATTTCTTTCAACTCATCTCATCTACCTTACAGCAGCTAGCGAAACCTTTTTTAGCATCGGCTTAAAAATTATACTTGAGAATGAAACGCTTTGCATAATATAGTAGGATATCTTATTTATAAATCGTTTAGTTATAGTTATACACTATTTTATGATGATTAAATTTCTTTCCTATTTTGCTTCTGATAATAGGCATTCATAATATTTATAGCTTTACTATCTACAACTTTAAATATAAAAACTTTGTATACGTTAAAATAGTAGTTATAACTTTAAACAGAGGTACATATGTATACTAATAAATTAGAATTACATTATTGGTATAATAAAGTAGAAATTATTCTTAAATTATAAATTTATTGAAAAGATAAAAACTATTGTAAATATAACTTACAAGTTTAACGTTTGAATTCGTTAACCTTACTCTTAGCTTTCGAAGCTGAATGATCGCTATTAGCCTTACTTTTACCCTTTAGTTCCTCAGTTTTACTGTCGACAGTATCTTTAACATCTTTAGCTTTCTGTTTAGCAGCGTTAGCATGTTTATCAACTTTTGCATTTGAAAATCCAGTAGTTTCTTTAATCTTAGTAGCTACTGTATCAATAGCTTCGGTAGCTGATTCGTAAATCTGGCTAGCTTTATCTTTTACCGCTTCAGCTACGTTAGCGGTGGTATCCTTAACCGATTCGGTAGCTTCGTTTATAGTAGCTTTAGCTGAACCTAAATAATCTTGTGCAGTAGATTGGGCCGTATCTTTAGCGTCTTGGTACTCCTTTCCAGCTTGCTTCTTAACTTTCTGAGCTTGATCCACCACATTATCTTTCGTTTCTTTAGCAGAGTTAGTTGCTTTCTTAGCTTTGTGGTCTAAGTCATCCTTCAGTTCTTCAGCTTTGCCTTGGACTTCGTTCTTCTTCTTTTCAGCTATATTCTTAATAGTATCCTTAACTTGCTTTTGATTTTCATATTTCGTATTGTTGAAACGTAGTAGAGGTGCATTGTGGAACGAGTTGATCGATACGTACTGTACGGGCTTCAACGTAGAGTTTAAGCTTACCGAGGTAGCTTTAGTGAACACGGCTGGTAAATGTAGTTGTCTTACGAATTTCATTTTAGATTTTAGTACATTTCAACAGTCTAATCCAACTCATTTATATTAGGAATTTAATGACGTATTGAAAAACATGTAATGACCTCATACTTAACACCAACACTTACTATTTAACTAATTTTAGTAAAGCCTATCAAATACTGAGCCGCGACTCTAATAAAATATTATAGAAAATTATTAGTTATGTACCAGTTCTAAACTGGTTTAAGGTTTACTATTAAAAAATCTTTCTGCTAATTAAAGTAACCACGGCAATATTATACTTATTGAATTTAATGTACCAATAGTAGTTAACTTAAAGCTAGTAACTAACCTTGGCTTTGTGAACGTAACGTTGTATCTGTCTAAACTTTAATTACTAAAGCATTTAAGTAAATATGAGAAAGTTTGATAAAGATTCTTAATAGTAAAACTAAAAATAATTAAACAGTATTGACTTGTGAACCGTAAATAAATTTATTTATTTTATAAGTTCAAGTAATTCGTTAACCCAATCTAAAGGAGCATCTTCTGTTAAAACGACATCGAAATTATCTAAATAACTTTTAAGGCTTCTATCTTTATCGAAATTAAGGAACCCAATTTTTATCAAATTAGAATGAGTTAAACCTTTAGACATATTAACATCTGATAATGAATCTCCAAGAAGGATAGCATTCGACCTAGTTTTAGCTTCCATATAAAATGGCGTATCTTTTAACGCAACTTCCCCTTTATTCATAAGATGGATCACTGGGTCTTGAAACTTTATACAGTTATAAGGTTTCTCTTCTGAGAAGAGCATCCGGTTTGAAATTACGTGTACGTTCTTACGTTGATATTTCTCTACTTTAAATAAAGCTTCAATTACATCTATATAAAATTAAATTATTTAATATTATAAAATTGTTACCAGCTAACCCAGCTGAGAACACAAGTAAAGGTAAATCCAATTTTTCACTTAAATTAAAAAAATATTCAATATTATCTCGGTAGACCGGTCTGATCAATTCAACCGCTTCATCGATTTTTGATTGAGTTAACCCTTCATTTATGTAAAGTTCATGAACTAGATGCCACCACTCTTCCATCTTTTGATACTTTTCTTGGTAGCTTAAACTACTATCAATTTCGTACGGATAATATTTATGGTAAAGTTGCATCATTTTATCTTTAAATTCTTGTGCTACTAAATTACTGAAGTGTAAAATCAAGTGTGAGGTATAATTACGTTGCTCATCTTTATAATATTTAGTCAAAGTCATATCGAAATCTATAATTAATTTAATACAATTACTAAATGATAAATTACCAGCTATTATATGTAAATTATTTTTACCATCTCTAACTATGTTATTAATTGTCGATTCTAGTTTTTCCCAATCTTTTATAAAGACATTGGGTCTGTTCTGTAACTTTTTTACTGCTTCATTTAGTGGCATATCAATATCGAGAGATAACATAATTTTTAATAATAATCAATTTTTAACAATTTTTTATACTTTATACTTTACATTTTTAATGACTCACTATCGCTTTTTATAAAGTTACTTTAATTAGAAAGTGAAGATATACAGTTACAAGGGATAAATATAAATATAATGGTGAAGAAAATTTTACAAAAACGCACCTAGTATTGTACTTCAAAACGTAATGTTTTTACAACGAAATGTAAGCGAGTGTAAAGAAATACAAATTAGATTTAATGAAATTGTCTTATGGTTTATAAACTGTTCGAAATGGTAATCAGATTTATTAAAACGGAATTTAAATTTAAAAAGATTTTAAAACTTATCAACCAATTTGGTAAAGAAAAGTTACTTTATTGAACTTTAAAAGAGTTAAATAGTAAAGGATACCTTTCTAAAGTATCGAGTTTTAAAAGATTGTATGTTACATCTAACTTTTTAAAAAACAGTACCTTTTTTATAACGAAATAATTAAATCGGTAGTGTAGATTAGTTATAATAATAAAAATTAATTTATTTTAAAATCTATAATTTAATTTGTTTATATTTGAAAGTTAGTAATAAATAATTACTGAATCATAAATTTAATTAATATATATATAATTATAAGAAAGCTACTATTTGGTATTGTAATTTAAAATTTGCAACCAATTTAATTTTTAAGATAATATTGGTCAGATAGCTACTATTGAAGATTTTTAGAAATTTTCATTATGTAAAAATAGAATATATTTAATATTGATTTTGCCTGATAGATTTGACAAGCTGTTGTTTTGGGCCTAGCTATAACTGACTAGGCACTGTAACCTCCATATATAAATTCTCTAATATGTCTATCAATCTTACTAGATTTCCCTATAGCTTATATCTTTTTAATTGTTTGTTTTTTAGGATTGGACTGCTATCTTTTTTCTCTCTTAGTGGTCAGTCTATTGATAATATGTGTACTATTTACAAACTTTTACAAAAATTTATCAGGTAAGGTAATGTTTGTTAAAGTTATCAGTGCTTTTTTTACTGATATCTTCTAATATTAGGCTTTAAATAGTTTTTCTATTAGTTTAAACTATATTATTTTTATTAATCCTGAAAGCTAACTTTTTCAATTTAATGGAGGCTTCTATAACCTGCTAACTATAGGTTATTAGCTGATTTTTTGATTTATTTTATGGCTTTTATTTTCTTGTATAGTTTCTTTTATCTAATATTTTCTCTTTTACTATAGATTTTAATATATATTGATAAAGTTTAGAGTAGAAGAAATTAAATACTAATGATTGTAACTTATTATTAGGACTTTTAAATATAATAGTAATCTAAAATTTCAAAATATATATTAAAACTCCTAAGGTAATTTATTAGAAAAGTAGATTATAATTCTTTATCTTAAATGAATATTTATTTTAAAAATAGTAATTAGGTTTTTAATAAAGGTTTAAATCTTTAGTAAAAAATAAAATATATTATAAAGACTTTAAAACATAAATATAAGTATTTTAGAATATTAATTATAAAAGTTAAGGTAGTAGTTATAATAAATTAAAAATTAATACTTTGAATTTATAATTATTTAATTATGCTTTTTACTTAATAATTTTATATAGTATACTAATACTTATTTTTGCTAATTCTTTAAATATAATTAATATTTAATAATAATATATAAATTTTAATAATATATAAATTATTTTCTTATTAATTAACTATTAGTAAGCTAATAATAGTTAGATTTGATATAAAATTTATTATAAAATAAGGTTATATCTATTATTATTTAATATATATAAACTTAATAGCTATTTAGATTTTTATTTAAAATTTTAATTAAAAAGTTACTACAAAAATACTTTTTTTTATTTTAAATAAAAAGTTTATTTAAATATAGCTTTACTATTTTAAATTTCTAATAATAGATTTTTTTTTCTTTTATTATATTAGATAAATTTATTATTATTTATATTAAAGCTTATTTTTTATAATTTTTAAGCTTACTTAAAACTTTTTAATACTTTTTATCTACTTTAAATAAAAGATTTTTTAATAATTTATAATACTTATTATTTTTAAGTTAACTATAAATAAGTTTTATAATTTAATAACTTTTAATAAATAGTAAATATATACTTATTTTTTAATTATATTTAATTAAATAAATTAAATTAATAAAGCTAAAATATAGCTTAATAAATAAATAAAACTTTAAAGTTAAAAAAATAATTTAATATATATTTAATTAGAATTTATTAAAACTATACTAAAATTAAATTTTGACTAAATATTGCAAATTATTTAAACTTATAAAAACTTTTTTACTAAGTTTTTATAAAATTTTATATAATTAATATTAGTAAGCTATAGTTATAAGTAAGTTTTTTTTAATAAATATATATTTTTATTTTATTAAACTTTTATTTAACTTATTAAAAATACTAATGTTTTTTTATTTTTATTAAATAAGCTAATAATTTAATATATATATATATATTAATAAAAGTAGTCATTTTTATATTATAGTTTAAATAGTAAAAAGTAGTTAAATTTAATTTTAAATAAAAATGTTAAAGTTTTAAGCTTATAATAGTAAAATAATATACTATTTTAAAAATATTTAGATTTTTATTATATAAGCCTTTATTTATAGCCTATAGTATAATTATTAACTAATTATTTTATTATTTTTAAGTTTCTATTTTAATACTAAATTATAAATTATTTTAAATTTAAGTTAATTTAAAAATAAAATATGTAAGTTATTTAATTTTAGCTAAATATTTTTTAACTAGTTTAAAGTTATAATACTATAGCTTAAAAATTAATTAAAAACTAACAATAATTTTAAATATTAAAATAATTTAATAAAATTATTATATTTTATACTTATATACTTAGTTTTAGTAATAAGCTATTATAATATACTATTAAGTTTTATATTTATTCTTAATAATATAATATATATATAAACTTATAGTTATTAAAGTATAATTAGTTAAAAATATATAGCAACTATTATATATATTTTTATTTACTTTATAAGCTTTTTTTTTAATATATAGTTTTTTTTATAATAAAATTAATTTCTAAAAAAAGCTAAAAAGCCTTTTTATTAAATAAATTATTATATTTATATATTTATTATAATAAATAATAAATTAGTACTAAATACTATTAAAATTTTAAAAATTATTGCTAAGTATTTATAAATTTATTAAAATTTTATTTTTTTTAATTATTAAATATTTTAAATAAACTTTTTATAAAGTTTTTATTTTTAAAATTAAAAAAAAATTAACTATATAGCAAAAATAAAATAAGTATTAATAGCTTATTAATATTTATTTAAAATTTTATAAATAATAAAATTTTTTGATTTTTTTTAAATTATATTATTTTAAATTTTTTAAATATATTAATATTTATTTTTATATTTAGTTTAAAATTATATTATTTTAAATTAAATAATATATTTTTTAAATTTTAATATTATAAATATAAATTAATAATAATTGATATTTTAAATTAATAAAGTTAATATTAATATTAAAAAAAAACTAAAAATAGTAATAAAAATATAATTCATTAATATGTTATAAAATTTTGATAGATATCTTTAGATTAATTAATTTAATTTATTATATGAATTATTAGTATAGTTTAATAAATATTTATAATAAGTATATTAAAAAAAGTTAAAATTTTTAGCCAAAAAAGCTTTAAAATATGTAAAGATTTAATATATTTATTTAGATTTTATTAAATTAAAGGTTAAATATTCTTAATAGAATTAATATTAGGTAAGTAAAATAGCTACTTAAGAATTTTAATATTTTTTTAATATTTTAATATAACTATTAATAGTAATTAAGTTATTTATTTTTATTTATTAGTATAGTTTTTAAGCTTTAAGCAAATTAATAATATAAATATTTTTAATTAAATATTTATTTTTAAATTTAGTTTTCTACTAAGCTTACTTATTAGCTTTAGTATTTAATATATTATTATTATAAAGTTTTATTAATTTATTAATAACTTTTATTTTAAATTATAATACTTATTTTTTTAGCCTTATTTTAAGTACTTTTTTAATATTATAATAATAAGTTTTAATAAATACTAAACTTATTTTAAAAATTATTTCTATAGTATTTATATATATATATATTAATAATATTAATAATAGCAAGTTTTTGTTTTTAAGTTAAAATTATATATACTATTTTAAACTTATTTTTTGTATATAATAAATTTTAATTTTTTAACTATATTGATTATTTTTAATATATATATAAATTTACTATTAAAATTTATAAATAAATATTAAATTAATATATTAATTTTTTATTTATAAAATTTTAATAAATTTATAGATATTTAGCAAAAAAGTTTAAAATTTTAATAGTATTTATTACTGGTTTATTGTTTATAGTAATAATAATAATAATAATTTTAATAAGCAAAAAAAATATTAAAGTTTATTAAAAAAGTTTATTTAGTAAGCACTTGCTAATATTTGTAAGTATATTAATATATTTTAAATATTTATAAGCTTTATAGTATTTATATTACTTTAAATATAACTTTTAACTTTTAGTTTATTAAAAATAATAAAATAACTTTTATTTTTAGTTTTTATTAATTTATTATACCTATTATATTTATTTTAAAGTATAGTTTAATTTAAATAAGCTATAAACTTATTTAATTTAAATTTAGTTTAAAAATTAATACTAATTTTATATTATATATTTTATCTTTTAATAAAGTAAAAAACTAAGCTATTTTATTATTATTATTATTATTATTTATATAATGTTAAAATTTTAAACTATATTTAGTTAACCTTAAAGCTAATATTAATATATATATTTTTTTATTAAGCTTTAATTATATATATAACTTTTTTTTTACAAATCTATAAATTATTAGTAAAAATAAATTATAAATAAAATTTTATAATTTTATATTTACTTTTCCTTTAGTTGGCTTTGATTTTAATTTTAGTCTAATTTTTTAATTTAAATTTTAAAATAATAAAATATAAATTATAGTTAAAGCTTATTAGAATTTTAGTTACTATATTTTAAAATAATAAATGTAAAAAAAATGTAGATATATATTTATATATATTTATATTTACTATTAAAGTACAAGTAGTAAATCTTTCTATTTTTTAAAAAAATATAACTTAAAACTATGTAATTATAGAAAGCATATAAAAACAAAAATGGAAAACTAAGTAGAGTATGTTTAGTGCTAAGTATATATATAGCTAATAGTAAAGTTAAAAAATTTAAAAAATTTAAACTTTGCATTAAAATACGAAATCTTAATAAAAAAAATTAAACTATATAGAACTTTAATATTTTTAATCTCAAAATAAGATCTAAGGTATAGCTTTCTCCTTTTATAATGTTAAAATTGTAATTTATAAATTCTGTAAAGTATGTTAGTAAATTTGTTGCTAATTGATATCATTGGTTAAAGAAAACCCATAATTTCTAGCAAAGTTGGTAGAATTAAGATAAAAAATTTAGGTTTGGGCTAAGTTGTAAAATTTTCGTTTTATACAAAACTTAAACTTCACTATGGCAACAAAAGAAGCTACCCCTAGTAGTACAGTAAAGACGACGCTTTTAGAGAGTGAAGTAGAGAACAAAGGTAGCATAAGCGTAGTAACCATCGATGCTTTGGTATTTTTTAGAATATTTTTTTGGTGTATTTAAATTTATTTTTTAAAAACAGGCTATTTTAAAGATTGTCAAACACTGCAGGGAATCGTTCCCAGCTCCGGCTTCTGGCCAACTTTTAGGTTTAGACATCAACAAACAATTAGAAGTCACTAATATGTTCTCCTTCCCATCGGAAGTAACCAACTTTAATTTACTTCAATATAGAAGCGAAATGATTGCCAACTTTAGAGAAATAAACTTGGATTCCGCTTGCGTTGGCTGGTATTTAAGCTCCAAGCTAAATACTTTCCTTGATGCTAATTTCATAGATGCTCAAATTTCTTACCAAAAGAAATTGGGAGAACAGTGTATCGTTTTAGTATTTGGTAATTTGACATTATAAATTTAGTTACTTATCTTTTTTGACAGATTTAAGTCATTCTACCATGGGTACTTTATCTTTGAAAGCCTATCGATTAAATGAAACCTTTATTGAGTTGTATAGTAACAGAAACTTTAAAGCTTCAGCTTTAGCTGCAAAAAAGCTTAAATATTCCGATATCTTAATTGACATTCCAATTCAAGTTCATCGCTCCAAATTGGCTTCCGTTCTACTAAATCAACTTGATCTTTCGCTCAACTTAGATCAGAAGCCCGATATCACTAAGGATTCTTTCCATTTCAGTACCGATTCTCACTTAGCTACTTTAACCCCTAACTATGCTAACTTGGAACTCAATGTGGAACCGTTTGTTGAACGTAATTTAGAAGCTATGTTGGAAGGATTTGAAGATTTAAATAACGATATGAATAACTTTGCTTATTACCAGAGAACTTTAGCTAGGGATAAGGCTAAGGTCACAGCTTATCTTCAATCTAAGGTAAATTATATAAGGTCTATTTATAAATTCATATTTTGCTATTAGATTAATGAAAATGAAGCGCTCAAACAAAAAGGCAAAACTCCCTTGCCTTTAGAAACTGAACAGGAAATCGCTGCCAAATTTAAGACGGTGCCTGAATTAGATAGAGTTGATCATTTATTTGCCTTCCATCATTTAGATACCCTAGCTACCAATGTGAACCAGTTTGTAACACCAACAATCACTAAAATGTTTGCTGGTAAAGCACTTCAAGGTCTTAAAGACAATTAAAAGGTGAGTTCTAAAGCAAATATTAGAGCTTTTTTGAAATATGTTATTTTCTATTCAATCTATTTTATTATAAAGGAATCCAGTTTTTATAGAATAGTTTAAAAGATGATGCTAAGGCTTTAAATACAAATTTAGTAAAGAAATTAAAATTTTTGTATTATTTTAAAATTGAAAAGATATTTGCCTTAATATCTTGATTCTTGAACTTTATATAAATATAAAGTATAATTTAAAATATTTTAAAATTTTGGAATTTAAAAAAAAAATGAATTAAATAATTTAATTAGAAAGTATATGAAATTATATATACTATATTGTAAACTTAATATATTTAATAATTAAAAAAAATTACTAAATATTATAACTATCTTTTAATTTATACTTAAATATATATAAAATAATTAAACTTTTTACTTTAACTTAAATTCTTTTTATTAAGTTTTAAATGTTTAAGTATAATACTTATTTAATTTTATTATTATTAAGCTAAGTTTAACATTTTAAATAATATAAATAATATAAATTTTTTTAATTAAAATAATTTTTTAAATCATATTTTAATAATTATATTAATTAAATTTATAGTTAATTAATATTACCTTAATTTTGTAAATAATATTTATAACTACTTTTAATAATTATTTTTAGTAATAAATTAAATGCTATTTTTAATTTTATTTATATTATAATAATTAAAGTAAGCTAATATTTTAAAAACTTAAAATATATTATAAAAATTTATAAATTTATAAACTTAAAATATATTATAAAAATTTATAAATTTATAAACTTTTATTCTTATTTCTATTATACTATTTAAATTTAAAAAATTATTAACTTTAACTATTATAAATTACTATTATATATATATTATTTAATAATTAATATATTTAATTAAAGATTTTTTTTAAATATTTATATATAGTAAATAAAGTATTATTATATATAGTAGATTAAATAAGTATAATAATACTATATTATTTACATTTTTTATTATTATTATTAGTTTTTATATAATAGTAAATATATTTTTGTTAGTTTGTTATTATTAGTAAATTAAAAAACTAAAAATATATATTTGAAGTAATATAAATAGCCTAATATATATATATATATATAATATTAAAAATATATAGTAGTTTTATTAAATTAAAATTACTCTTTAGTTTAAAAAATTTACTTTATAATATAAAAGTATATTTTAAAGCTAAAAAATAAATTAATAAAATAGTTAAATATATTTATAATTAAAACAAATATTTTTTTAACTATATTTTTTATCTATTAAACTATATTATAATAAGCTAATTATTAGTATACCTATTTATAAATATTAATAAAATTATATATTTAAAATTATAAATAGTTAAATATAATTAAAAAAATAATTAAATAAAGTTAATATAAAATATATAATAAAAAATAACAAAAGTTAACTTTAATTATTTTTTACTAATTACTTACTATAATTTTAAATATATATATAAATAAGTATAAAAAATTAGCTAATAAAATATTTATTTTCTCTTTATATATAAAAAACATATAATATTTAGTATACTTTACTAAATATTTTTAAAAATTTTTACTTTATAAATTGTAAAATATTATTTTTATTACTTATTATATAAAAATATAATTAAAAAATATATATATTTTAGCTATTATCTATAATTTTCTAAAATTATTATTATATTAACATTATAAATATATGTTGAAGTTTTAATAAAATATTAATATATTTATATACTAATAAAACACTATTATTTTTAGTATATAATTATAAAAAAATAAAAATTTTTAGCTTTTTTTAATATAAAAGTAAACTAATAGCTATAGAAATTACTATAATTAAATTTATATTAAAATATAGTTATATAGTAATTAATATAGCTAAAATTTTTATATATTTAACTTTTACTATAAGTAAATATAAAGATACAAATATTTTTAATTTATAGTTAGTTTAAATAAATTGCAAAATTATAATACTTTTTCAAATTTTAAAATAGCTAAAATATAAGCTTAACTTATTTAGCTTTATTAAATAAGTTTAATTTAAATTTATTTTTAAATGTTTAAAGTTATTTTTAAAAATATATAATTTATTAACTTTAGCTTAATAAAATATAAAATTATTTTTTTATTTTTTTATAGGTTTTTAAATATAAATAAAATCAAATATTTTCTAAACTTTATAAAATAGAATATTACTAAAATAGTTTAAAAAAACTATTAAAATAAGGTAAAAATATACTTTTTAAAAATATTAACTATTTAAATAATATTATATAGACTAATAAATATAAAGTTAATAATTATAATATTAAAAATACTAGTAAAATTAACTTAAAAAAACTTATAAATAGCTTTAAAAAGAATTTTAATAAAGTTATTAAAGCTTAAAGTTTATAGTTTATAGCTATAAAGTATATAACTAAATATTAAAAAGGTATTTTAATATAAATATATCTTTTTTTAAAACTACTATAATAATTTTTATTATTATATAATATTTTCTAATTTAACTAATATTTACTATATATATTATTTAAGTTTTTTTAAAATTTTTTAAATATTGCTTAATTTTAAAAAGGTATAATACTTTTAAAAATACTATTTACCTTATAAAAATTTTAGTAAAATATACTAAAGGTTTTTAAATTTTATATATAATAAAATTAAATAAATAATATTTATTCATTTTATTAAAATTTAATTATATCAAGTTTTAAATTTATATTAAGCTTTCTATATAAAATTAGTTATTTTAAAAGTAGCTTATTCTTTATTTATTTAGTATATAAATTTAAATAAATATTAATATTATTTTTAATATATTATATATTTATTATATATTAAAATTTTATAAGTATTTTTTACTAATAAGATAAAAAATAATCTAAAATAATATATTTAAAATTTTTATTATAATATATAAAAGTAAATATAAATAAAAACTAAAAAAATAAGTAAGAGTAAAAAAAAAATTAGCTTTTTTTAACTAAATATTAAATTTTTATAAAAGTATAAAAATTAGAAAAATAATAAATTAGAATAATAATACTTTTGAATAATATAGTAAATTTATAATTAAAATAAGCTATTAAAATAATAAAAATAAAAATAAAAAATATAATATCAATAATAGTATTTTATTTAATTTATAAAAAATATTATTATTTTAAAATTTAAAAATAGAAAAATAATATTTAAAACTTATTTTATTAATTTAAAAATTTTAACTTTATATTATACTAATTATTTTTTAAAATAAATTTAATAATATTTAATAATATTATAGCTTTTTTATATATTTTAATTAGTTTATAATATTTTTTATTATTTAAATTTTATAATTAAAATATCTTTTATTAAAATTTATTTAAAAATTAATAATTAAATAATGTAAATAATACTTTCAAAAGTATTATATCTTTTTAAAATTTAGATATATTAAAATATATTAAAAATTTCATTGAAAAAAAAACTTAAATAATATATTACTATATAAAATACTAATATAAATTTAGTTTTTAAAAAAAATATTTTAAATAATTAAAATTTATTATAATAACTTTTTAAAAAAGTACATTTATATTAAATTTTTTTAATATCTAATTTTATAGTTTATAACTATAAAATATAAATTTTAAGCTTTTGCTATTTTAGTAAAACATTTTTATAGCTATTTATTATTTTTTTAAATTAGCTTTACTAGTATTTTACTTTTTTATAAAGTAAAAAAGTATACTTAATATAACTTTATAATTTATTAATATACTTTAATAAAGTATAGTTTTAGTAAACCTTTTTTTAGTATTGCTTAAATATTTTCAATTAAATTAAAACCTAAACTATATATAAGTTAGTTAAAAATTTCAATATTAATACTTTTAATATAATTCTTAGTTATAATAGTATATAAGAAGTAGTAAAGTTATATATTAAAATAACTTAATAAATTTTTAAATAAAATTTTTAAAAAAACTTAAAATAAAACTATTTAAATAGTTAATATTTTTGAAAAGTATATTTTTAATATTAAAGCTTTACCTTAATACTATACTAATTATTATTTTTAAATAATTTTAATAATGCATTATTTTACAAAGTATAAAAACTATTTAATTTTATTTATACTTAAAAAATTATAAAAATATAAAAATATAACTTTATAAATTATATATTTTTAAAAATAGCTTTAATTATTTAAAAGTATATATATTTAATATATATATTTTATATATTTATTTATAGTAAATATTTAATACTTAATAGCTTTAGCTATATTATTAACTATTGATTTATTTTTTAATATATATTTAATTATAGTAATTTTTATAGCTATTAGCTTATTTTATACTAAAATAAGCTATAAACTTCTATTTTTTATAATTACATACTAAAAATAATAGTTTTTTATTAGTATATATATGATGCTAGATAAGAAGTAGTAATAGTAGTTTATTTTACTAGTAAAAAAACTTAGTCTAAGTATAATGGATACCTATATAATTGACTAAACCTAGACCTAACTATCTATATATTAAATGAACAAAGTAGTTTATATAGGATAGAAATAAAAAATAGAATAAATAACCTATAATTTTAGAAAAGAGTTCTGATATCTTAGTAAAGAACTTTATTATTAAATTAATAAAACTAGTAAAAGTAAATTAATAGTAAATTATTTATTAAATAAAGTTTAATTAAAAATATCAAGCAAAGCTTTAACTTTGCTTTTTAGTCCTCTTTATATACTTTTTCATTAATTGTTAAGTATTACTAAGCTATACTAAGTTTTATTTCTAATTATAAATTATTATACTAAGTAATACTTAGTAAAAGTATGAACAAATTAATTTATACTAAGTAATGCTTAATAAAATAAAAATTAGTATTTGTTATTTTAAAATAAAAAGAAAAAATATATAGAAAATAAAAAAAATATAAATATCAGTGAAGCTCAGTTAAATAAGCTAGGTAATAAAACTTGTAATATTACATTACCCTCTACTAGCTTTTTAAAAAATAAAAGAGTACAAATTTTTTTAAATGAAGGGGCAAGTAGATTTTTATAGTAAAATAGTTTTAAAACTTTAAATAAGTAGGCAATTACTGAAAACTTTTCTTAAGTAAAGTCTTCAGTTGAATATTTTTTTCATTTAATTAAAATTTTAACTTTTTAATTATAATATTTAATTTTTAGAATTTGATTTACTTTATAAAAAGCTGGTATATCTAAAAGTTACTTTAAACTATTTTTAACTTTTTTAGTACTAAAGTGTTAAATAAAATCTAATAAGCAAGGAGATAATAGTAAAGTATGGAAAATAAAATGTATTTTTTACTATACAATAGTTCTAATTTAAATGATAGTTTTAAATAAACCTTAAAAACTTTAAATAATCCAACAACTTTAGGTGATAGTTTTAAAAATGCTGTTTTTAATATTAAGTTTTTTTTTAATAACTAAACCTAATTGCCTTCTTAATAAATTGTTCTTTTTTGGTGATTACAATTAGCTTTTATTTTTATAGTTGCACTAGTTTTTTATAAATTAGCTGTACATTGCTTATAAACTTGTTTAATACTCTTAAACTAGTCTTATATATTTTTAGAATCACTTTAAATTATTCTAGATACTACTCAAAATTCTGAATTATACCTAAAATTATATTTAAGAGATAATAGTTTTATTAATTCTTAAGTTTAATTATTATAAACAAATTAAGCTTTAGGTAATAAATCTATTCAATTGCATTAAAATGTATTTAAATAAGCTTAAAAATATTTAATTAGAATTTTATTAAGTCATTTAGTTTGACCATTTAATTAAGGATAATAAGCTGATGTTAGAGTACGTTTAATTTCTAAAATTTGTAAAAAAAAATATTAATATTATAAGTTAAATTATAGTTCTTAATCTGATATAATTTTTGTTAAATATTTCCAATTAATAAAGACAATTTGGCAGAAAAAATTTGACATTTCTTTAGAATTAATAGATTTTTTATAGAGTATAAAAATTTTATACTTAGTAAATTTATTAACTACTACTAAAATAGTATCATATTCATGATAGAGTAGGAAACTAGTAACAAAGTCAGTAGCAATTAATTGCTAAGGTCCTTTTAGAATTAGTAATAGATTATGTAGTTCTACAAGTATTTTTTTATTAGTTTTTGATCTTTTATATATATTGCATTTTTTAATATAGTCTTTAACATTTTTATGTAAACCTAGCTATATATAAACTCTTTTAACTAATTTATAAGTTTTTTTTATACCAGGATATTCTGCTATAAATGAATCATATACTTTTTAAATAACTTGATTTTTTTAAAATTCTTTAGGAATATAATATTAAGAGTAGTATTAAAGAATATTATTATTAATAGTAAACAATTTAAGATGTGCTAGTTTAAATACACTTTTCTTTTATTATTTTAATTCTTCTAAGTAATTTAAAGTATTAGTTATTTTAGATTGTAATATTTTAACTTGTTAGAATAATGAAGCATTAAATTTAAATAAATGTTTGAAACTAAGTAAAGCTACTAATTTTTGGAGTATTGAACTACTTTAGTCAGTATTTCTAAGTAACATTAGTAGTTTTGAGCTTGAAATAAGAGAAAAGATATGTAGTTTTTTTAGCTTTTCCTCAGAAAATTATAGTTTAGTATTACAGCTAAGTAGATTGAATAAAATATTTTGAAATTTTTTAATATATTCAATTTTATAATTAAATAAATCAAGTTTTTATAACTAGTATACTTATTGTAAGTTTAATCTTTTAACTCTAGAAAAATATTTAATAGCTTTATTATTAATATAGATTATAGTTTTAAAAAAAGAACTTATTAATAAATATTTCTAATTTTTAAGAGCATTAATAATAAAAAGTAATTTTTTATTATAGACTAGATAGTTTACTTTAGCAGAACTTAACTTCTTACTATAATAAGCAATAAAGTATTTTTTTTCATTATGCTTAGACTAAGTTTTTCTACCAATAGAATCAACTACTATTGCCACTACTTATTTAGCATTACAATATAAATATATTAATACTATATTACTATTTTATTAGAATTTTAACATATGTTTATAATGTTATTATAATAATATACTTTAGAAAATTATAAATAATAGCTAAAAAACACATAAATTTTAATTATATTTATATATAATAAGTGTTAAATATAATATTTTACAATTTATAAACTAAAAAATTTTAGTTTTAATTTATTTTAATACTTAATTTATTAGAAATAATTTATTAAAATTTTAATAATATTTAGTAAAATATACCAAACATTATAAACTTTTTAATATATATATATAAATATATATTTAATAAAATCAAGATTAGCTACTTTTAAAAGTAGCTAAGTATTTATTTAATTAAACTTATAGTTTAAATATAAAAATATATATTAAAATAGCTAAATAATAAAAATATATAGTATAAATATAGATTTTGTATTTTAATAATAATAATATATATATTATAGGTAAATATTAAAGCTTTTAAAGTTAGGAAGTACTGGTATTTAGTATTTATTAAAAAATTTATAATCAAACTTTTTATTTAAATATAAAATAAAAAACATAATAATAAAAAACAAAATTTTATTAATAAATATATATATATATATATATATATTAATTAGCTAAATTAAAATAAGTTTATAAAAAGTTTTAATTTACTACTTTATTATTGTAAATACTTAAATTATCTATTTTTTATTTTAGTTTTATTTTTCTAAATATAAAATTATTCTTATAATATAAAATCTAATGTATTTAGATATAAATTCAAATTTTAAAGTTAGATAATATATATATAATAATTTAAAAATTTTAAATTGTATTTGAACTGAGTTATATAGTAAGTTGAATTTTCTAAATATTCTGATACTAATAAAAATTCATTAAATTATTATCATTTAACTGTTTGTTTTAGTTATTAATTTTTTGTTATAAAATAGTTTGCTATTCTAAAGCCTTCAATTTACATAAGTATTAATAAAAAATAACAAAGACGTATCAAATATTAATTCTCCTTTATTTTCAGGATCATATTATTAAGGATAATTTGTAATAATTTCTATTTTAGTTAGGTATTCACAGTTTCGGAAAATTGAAATTTTTTACGTGGGAAATTAGTATAAATAAAATTAGCCAAATAGTTATTTTTGAATTTAAATTCCTGATATTAAAGATAATGAATTTTAAAATGTGAAGAAATAACATTTATAGTAACCTTACTACTTTAAGCTAGATACTGTAATAAAATTTAAAAAAATATTTTTTATTGGATCTATTTACATAAAATTTCAACTTTTAAAAATCATTACGTAAAAATAATTGCTTGAGAATAGCATCTGGAATAACGGAAATTTAAAATAAAATAAGCAGTTGTTTACAGATAAGTGATAAACAAGTTATAATTTTTATAAATATCTTTTTGAACGCCAATATGACGACATAAATTTTAGGGAGCTGTAAGCTTTCGAAATATATTTGTTAAAAAGCTAGAACTTACTTTTAAAAAAGTTAAGAACTCAAACAATGTTGCAAAGATATTAAAAATTTAACTAAATTTAATTGATTTTTAGTGTTTAGTGAAAATAGTTTGCAAAAAAACCCCCAGATTCAAAATTTTTTTAAGTTGGGTCTAATAAACTAAACTAGGCTAAAACTCGCTAACTATCTTAAAATGGTTGAAAATAATTTAATAGCCAATTTAACCAATAATCAGCGAAATGATTGACTAAAATATATGAATTCTGAGTACTAAATAATAAAATAAACTAGTCCTAATAAAGTAAATTTGTTAATTAAACCAACAAAAAAACGTCAAATTTTTAAACTTTTAAAATAAAAAATCGGTTGGAAATATTTTTATTTAAAACCAGCATTTCGTTAAATAGCAGAGTGTCGAATTGATGGCGATTTTTACAGTAGTTAAAGTACTTAAAATTGACTATATCCGTCGATTGATTGAAAACGGGTGTTCCAGTTGGAATAAATTGTGGTATTAGGCTCAGGTTTTTTAGTTTTGATTGTGTTGATGTTAACTAACTCTTGGTTCTGAGAAGTTTGATTAGGATTGTAAAGATTTGAAGTATCGTAGAACTTTATATTTGCTTTTTTATGGCACGAATTTGGATAGGTAGCCTCACAGTTATAAAATTCGGTACCATCCATGACTGTTTCTTGATCCCCGTTAATTTGCTCAAACTATACAATTAGTACTATTCGTAAAGTTATAAATACCTGATCGAAATCCGATGAGTTGTCCGACAAGGATTCTTTACGTTTTAAGTGGCGATTTTCGTAAATAGCTAAATTTTTAGTTAGTTTACATAAAATTTATAACATTTGGAAGGCTTACAGAATCTTGAATGAGAATTATACTGAGACATATCGACTTTTTGCTTTTGAAATAACCTATAAAACTTCGAACGTTGGCAGAATCTTCAGGAATAGATAGCAGATAAAGAAAAGAAACCAAGCTAAATTTACTCCCTTTTATACTTTTCTTTGTGACTTACTAGTTAAAATTATCGAATTAAGGAGTGGATTTCATGTATTCTTTAACTTTATTTCGGCTAAAATTTAATTTCAACAAATAATATCATCCAAAATCAAATAATTTTTGTCACTTTAGTTAAAACTAACCTTTTTACAAATAAACCAATAACAATCTGCGCAAATTTATCTTGAAAGGTTTTAAACTTTAAAATTTCTAGGGCATAATAATATGATATCCTCTAAAAGCTATGAAATCCAATTAAATTGCGTCATAAGAGCTATAGTCGATTTCTATTGAATAACTTCACTTATAAATCACACCCAATTTCTGATTCTCATTTTTTAAATCTAACACCAAAATCAAATTGATTATTCTAAAATAAAGAAGGCTTTAGTTAAACTTTTTATTTAAAACTTTCTATTGATTTAGCAGAGATTTTTAGAACTTATATTTAAACGATCAAATGAAATTTAAAATTAGAAGCACTATTAAGGTCATACTTCAAGATTTAACGTTTAATAATACTTAATTTTCATATTAGTTTAAAATATTTATATAAAAGCAACTTTGATATTAAATTTCTATCAATATTTATATACTGATAATTATTAAATAACACATCTTAGTGATCTACCAATGACTCAAACTTTTGAATAATACGTTTTTTAAAGATGTACTTTGATAGCCAAAAAGTAAACTTAGAAATTTGAATCCTAAAGTTTATATTTTTATATTTTCTAAAAAGGTTCACTTCTGTATAAAATCGAAATATTTAAACGCATAATGTTTACATAAAGTTTCGTAGTCAAAAGTTTCGAAAATATATGAGTATATTGAGATTTTTAAGGTACATTGAAATCAAAGAAAATAAAAAAGTTGATTATCAAAAATATTCTGCTATTTAGTTGTTTGTTTTTAATACTAATTTTCCTTAAAAAAGAATGATATCGACCTTATTTAAAATATGGATAATTAACTAAATAAAAATAATTACAAATTATTCTCAAAAACATGAAAATATAAAAAAGAAAACTAATTTTTTGATACGCTTTATTACCTTTTAATTATTAACTACATAAACAGAACATTTTAGAAATTAAAAATATTTTATAATAGGATGTTAATATCAAAAAAAGTCGTCCTTTGAGAAATCATTAAGATGTAATAATTTTAATTTAATTTACTCTATAAAACTTTTATTAATTTTTCTTATATAAATTTTAAGAGCAAATTTAATCATTAACAAAAAACAAATATATATTTTTATTTCAAACTTCTATTATATTAAGATATTTAATTATAAAAAAGTATAAAAATAATATTTATAATATATATAGTACTTAAAAGTAAATCAAACATTAAATTAAGTTTTACAATTTCTTTTATTAGTTATATTTATATCAATTTTAAATATTTAATAATATTTAAATCATTTTTTTAAATTAATAGTTTTATTACTTTTTTTAAAAGAATATTAAAAGCTTTAAAATCTATATATTTAGTAAGTTTAAATATATTTTATATAATTATTCAGTGAAATTTAGTAGTAGAAAATTAATATATAACTTATTATTAATTTAATTTACTTATAAAGCTTAAAATTATTTAAAAATATTAGTATATATATACTATTTAAATATTTGTTAAAAACTAAGTAAAAAAATTAGCAAATTTATTTATTTAAAGTATATAATACTATTTTTTAATTATAATATATATATATAATAAACTATTATTTATTAATTAAAAAAAGATTTTATTAGTTTTAAATCTATACTATTTTATATATTTTCTTATATTTTTAAAATAAAATTTTATAAAATAATAAATTTATTTAAAAAAATTAATATTAATTTATATTTAAAGTTATATAAAAATTGTTATAGTTAAATATATATTAAAGTAAAGCTTTAGTATATTATTATAAATACTAAAAAAGCTAAAATATTAGCTTAATTTACTTTACTATATAAGATAAATATACTTTTAAATATTTAAAGCTACCTTTTTTTCTTTATTAAAAAATAGTTTATAAATTAAGTTAAGTATAAAAATAAAGCTTTTATACTATAAAATAATACTAAATATCTTTAAAAAAATATTTTAAAAACTTTATTTTTAAGCTAAAAATATTTTTTATATAAAAAATTGCTTATAAAGTATATTAATTATTTAAATAACATTATATGAATTTATATAGTAAATTAAGTTTAGCAAATATAATATATTTATAATAATATTTTAAAAATAATTTATTTATAATTAGTTTAAAATTTTATAAAAAATTCATTTATTATTTAACTATATTAAATATTTATATTTTTAAAAGTAGCTAATTTTTTATTTAATTTATTTTTATATTAAATAATTAGTTTTTAATTTTATTTAAAATTTACCTTATAGTTAGTTTAGTTTATTAGTAAAAAAATTTAATAAAATAAAAGTAAACAGTTAACTTAACTTTATTTTTTTATTATTATTTTTTTAATTTTATATTTTATTTATATTTACTAGCTAGCTTATTTATATTTTAATTATTTAAACTTTATAAAATTTAACTTTTAAAAAAGTTTAAAAGCTTAATAATATTTGGCTAAAGTTTAGTATTTAAAATTAAAAAAATTAATTATTAAATTTTATTTTATTTATATATTAAAAAATTAGAAAATAATTTCAAGTATAAAAAAATAAGTTAGTTTAAATTAACTGTTTTACTTATTATAATATTTTTAATTTTAGCTTATAAATATAAAAATATACTAATTATTTCATTTTATTTTTATTTTTATTTTTATTATTAATTAGTTAATATTTTCTTCAATCTAACTATTCTTATAAGTTTTCTTTTTTTAAGCTTTTCATTTTTTATTTTTTAATTAATTTATACTTTATTCTAATAAATACTAGTTTTAAAACTGGAAACTAACTTTATATTTTTTATACTTAAAGTAAAAATTAATAAAAAAAGCTATTAACAATTAATAACTATTAGGTATATTTATATACCTAATTAAAATTTTAATATAAGCCTATATTATTTTTAAATATAAGATTTTTATTATTTAAATGATTTAGTTAAAATCTAAATTTAAGTACATTTAAAGGTAAAAATTAGCTATTAACCTTGTTTTTTTTAAAAATAATAATTAAAGTTGCTTTTTAAAGTGTTGATTTGCTTATATCTGCAAAAAAAATAAGTATTTAGTATAATTTAAGTATCTTATTAGTTGTAAATGATATCTTAAAAAATTAGTATTAAAATTAAATATTAAAGCAACTTATTTTGAAACAAAAATAACTTAACTTTAACAATACAAAATTCAATTTAAACAATTTAAAACTAACTACATCGAAATCTATTCAAATGTATACAAAAGTAAAAAAGAGGCAGTTTATTATAAAATAAGAAAAATTGTATATAATTACTATAGTATTTTAAAAATTATTAAAAATCTATTGATATTGCTTTAAATAATCAATGCCACAGTAGAGTATTCTATTAATATTATATACTTTATATATGAAGTGTTTAATAATGAATTTAATCGTTAAACATAGCAGCATCCGATTTTACAGGGATTTCAAATACACCTTCTAATGCAATGAAAGGTACATAAGGGAACTGGCTTAAATCTTCGGGCCTAGTTACACCACTGAAAACTAAAACTGGATCGATTTCACTACTTATACCAGCAACAATACTAAAATATAATATAAGTTAATGTAGCTTAAAAGAAATAAAAGTTACTCAGTATCCATACGATCACCAACAATACAAGTATCCTCACGACCGGTTCCCAATCTTTTTTGAGCGTATCTAAAAACGTATAAATAGCTGTTTAAATAGTAAATAGTTTACCTCATCATCAAAGCGGAAGGTTTACCACAGAAGAAAGCTTTTTTACCAGAGGCCAGCTCGATGGTAGATACAAAAGCACCACAGGCCGGTATAAGTTTACCGCCTTCACCAGGACCGTTCACGTCAAGGTTGGTAGCTATAAGTTTAGCTCCATTGTGACACAGGTCTACTGCTTTAGCGATTTTTTCAAAGTTATGGCTGGAGCCTTCACCGATAACAACGACATCTGGGTTCTAGTAAAAATCGTAGTGTAAGAGCTGGACACAAATTTGAGAAAAATACTTACCACGTCATTCATAATGAAACCCTTTTCATATAATGCATACGATAAACCTATTTTTTAAAAATAAAAAAAATTAGCATTATAAAATTAAAATCTTGCAAATATTTTACCTGGTTCTCCAATAACGTAGCAAGTTCCACCGTTCTAAATTTATCAAAAAAAATTAATATTAATAAAAAGCTATAAAAATACGGGATATTGAGAAGCCAAGAAATTTGCAGTAGCCATACCCGAAGTAAAGAATTGGTCCTCTTCCAACTCTATTCCCAACCTTGACATCTTCTGTTGTAACTCTTTAGGTGTAGGAGCTGAGTTGTTAGTTAAAAACAAAAACTTTTTGTCGTTCTCTTTCATCCAAGCTACAAACTCTTTAACACCAGGAAGCAATTTACTACCCTATAATAAATAAAATTTTAAAAAGAAATATAAAAGATAAATTACGTGGTAGATAACTCCATCCATATCACATACGAAGCCTTTCTTACTACGGATCCTTTCAAGTCGTTTTTGGAATCCTTCAGTACCCTTGTTCATATAATCGAGATTACTCATATTGTATTTTATGCTGGTTTTCGTTGAAATGGTATACTATCCAAACTTATAAATTCTATTCTTATAAACTGTAATATACGAAATTTGTCAATTAGTCATATATCCTAGGCTTATCATAGGTTGACTAATACTAAGGTGTTAAAATCCAGCCTACGTCACATTTTTGGGAATTTATGTCAAAATTTAAACTTAGAACCACAATCTAAGAACAAAGTGCTGGATCTTATCTCTTCGATTTTTCTCACAGCCTATGAAAATATAAATGGTTTGTAATAGTACGCAAAGGTTGTTATGAATTTATAAATCGTGGGTAATAAAACTTAAACTACTATTCGAAGCAGCATGCTTGCATCCAAATATATTACATCGGTGAGTTTGTTTATTCCAAACTATTACATTACATAGCTTCAGCAACTTTTAGCCTGGACTCCACTTATTCGACAAGTGGTACCTTTAAATGATTACTACAAGTTTAATCTCCCAAAGATACGGTATCACTTTAAAGTTAAGGCGACAGTAACTATCTGCTGGAAGCAATAGTATTTTCAAGAATGTATAGCCTTATAATTTGGATTAAGTTACATTAGATATCTTAATAATGTACCCATTATTTAAATGTCAGTTTAATTGGACATATACGAGAAACCTTAAACTTATGTAGATAGAACATTAACATATATCTCAAAGTATCGTTTTTCTGGTATATCACGAATTTTCAAAATAAAGCATATAAGTTATTAAGATTATATTTAAATCAAGGTTTCCTGTAAATTCACTTTCTCTTGTTTATAAAAGAAAACATTTATATATAATGGATTTGAAAATTAAAAGGTTGGTTAGTTAGAGCATTTTTTGGGTACATATAATATATTTAATACTACCTAAAGCTCTAAATTAACTAAAATTTTTATTATTTATAAATTGTTATCTCTAATACTTAAAAGCTTAAGCTTATTATCTTAACTATAACAAATATATCAATTATTGAAAATATATACACAAATAGTATTTTATAAGTAGAATATTATTTATAAATAAACTAAATTAATTTAATAAAATATTTTTACATTTTTTTAAACTTTTCTATAAAGTATTTATAGTACTGCTTATTATATTTATTTATTTTATATTAGAGAAATTTTACACTAATTTTATAAGAGTAGGTTTTACTTAAAAAAAATCTGGTTATAAAGTTTATACTTTTAAAAAAAATTACTTAAAGAATTTTTGTATATTATAACTAGGTAGAAATCTTTTTCTTTTAAAAAATAGCCTAAAGTTTATTATTATCATTATATATAAAAATTATTAAAAAAATTATATATAAAAACTTAATATTATTAATATTTTAATTTATTATTTTTTTTTAAATTTAAAATATATTTTGCTATATTTTTAAGAAAATTTCTAAAAATCTATAATACTAATTTTAGGTTAATTATTATATATTTTTAATACTATTTTCTAGTTTATTTTTTTTAAAGATAGTTAAAATTCTATTTTAATAAAATATTTTTATTTTTATCTAAAGTTACAAATATTAATATATATTATAAAATAATATAAAATAATAAATTATAGTTAAGCTAAGTTTTAAATTATAAATATAAAATAGAAAAAAATAATATAAAAATATTGAAATTAAATAGTTAATTTATAAATATAGTTAGCTAAACTATATGTTTTTTTAAGAATTTTAATTAAAAATATAACATTAGTAAAATAAAAAATAATAGTTAATAAAATATAATTTATTAAAAACTTAAAAAGGTTAAAAAAATTATAGTTATAAAATAAATAGATAATATATATATAATTTTTATAATAAAAGGTTTATTTTAAGTTTTTAAAATATTTAACTGTCTAATTTATATATTTATATTAAATTTTTACTACTTAATTAATTTTTTTGTTTTTATTAAAATATAAACTTATCATATATATAATATTTAAGTATTTTTTAATCTAATTTTAAAATATTAAGTTAAGTTTTAATAATTTATTAAATAAATTTCTTTTTAAATATTTTAAATAATAAATGCTACTAAAAATAGATAAAAAATATTTAATTTACTAATTTTCTAAAGCAATTATTAATAAAAAATTTAAGTTATAATAAATATATTTTAATTAAAATAAATAAATATTTATTAAAAAGCTTAAAAGTAATAAAAAAATATAGCTAAAATATCTTATTAAAATAAAATTAGTTAGTTAAAAAAACTTTAAATATTAATATAATTATAAAATAGTTTAAATATATATTTTTAATATTTTTATTATAAAGTACTAGTTATTAAAATAAATATTTAAAAATTAATAACTTTAATAGCTTTAAATAAAATTATAAAAATACTATTTTAAATTTGAGTTTAAAAATATAAAATTTAGTATAACTTTAAATACTATTTTAAATTTAAGTTTAAAAATATATAATTTACTAAACTTAAATCTAATAAATTAATTTTTATTTATTTACTTTAAAAAAATTAAACTTTATATATTTTTACTTATATATTTTTTAGTATTATTTAAAGTTAATAAGGCTTATATTAATAGAATAAAAGTATTATAAATAGTATAAGTATTAGAAAAACTATTTTTTAAATTATAATATCAACTTTAACCTTAAAATTTATAAATTTTCTATTATATATCTATATTACTAGCTATTTTTTTATTTTAATAAATTTTTAAGATAATTTTATTTAAAAAATATAGATTTAAAAACTTTATAAAAGTTTTATCTTTTGTTTAAAAATTAATAACTAAAATTTTTTTATTAAAAAATATATAAACTTTAAAAATATTTAAATTATAAGTATAGCTATTTTAGTTACTTAGATTTTTTAAATTATTATTTATGTATTTATTATAAGTTAAAATTTTAAAAAGCTATATATTTTTAATATTATTATATAAATTATTAGCATTTTTTTACTATATTTAAAAAGTAAACTATAGTTTTTATAAATTATTATTATTTAAAATTTTAATACTAATAATTTATATATTTTATAAATATATTTAATTATAATTACTAGTAATAAAAATAGTATAAAAAAGTATTTTTATATATTTTAAAAAAAATTAAAAAAAGCTTACTTTATTATATAATATTATATGTTAAAGTTAAAGCTTTAATATATAAATTTACTATTTATTTAGTTTAATTATAAATATTTTATATAGTATTCTAATATAATTAAAAATAGTTAAAATTTTAAATTTAGCTTTAAATATATTTTAACTATAATTATAGTTATATTATAATATTATATAATAGTATTATTTTAATATGTATTTAATTATAATAATTTTTAAAGTTATAAGTTTAATTTTCTAACATTTTATTTACTATTTAAATATAATATTTTATTAAAAAAAATCTTTTATAATTTAAAAAGTAAAAAATTAACTTTTAAAATTATTTAGATTTTTAGTTTTACTAATAAAAACAATATATAAATTTTAGTTATAGTTATATATAAAATAGGCTATAATACTTTTAAATATACTTTATAATTTATTATTTTATTTTAAAATAGGTTTTAAATTTTAATATATTATTAAACTAAAAATAAATATTTTAATTAATTATTAAATTAAACTAATAATAAATATTTTAGCATTATTATAAACTTAAGTTAAAAGTAAATATTTTAAGCTTATTATAAATTTAACTTAAAATTAAATATTTAAGCTTAATAATATTTTAAAATTTTAAAAATATACTAAAAAAATATTATTAAATTTTAAATATAAATATAGTATATTAGGTTTACTTAAAATAAAAACATTTATTTATTTATTTATAAAAACTTAATTTATATATATTATATTTATATATTAATATAAAAATTTTATTTTTAAAATAGTAATTATCTTTTTTTTAAATAATAATAATATAATTTTATAAAAATAGCTAATTAAAATTAGTTTATTTTATATATTTTAAACTACCTAAAATTTAAAGTAAATTATAAACTAAACTTAAAATAGCTACTTAAAACTAACTAAGTAAAAAGTTTAAAACTATAATATAAATTATAAAAAAAGCTTATTAATCTAAAAAATTCTAAAAATATAGAATTTATTATTAAATTTTATATCTATTTAAATAAAGTATATTTTTATTATTTTTTCAATATACTATATTTAGCTTTTATATATTATTTACTTACTTTTAACTAACTTTTATAAAGCATTAATCTTAAATTAATAATTAAATTATATAAACTTTAACTGTTAAATAAAATTAATTTAATATAATTTATGCTTAAATTATTTTGCCAATATTTTCAACTATTAAAATACTTAAGTTACTTTTAAATAAAAAAATTACTAGTTTAAAAAGATTAAATTTATCTTTAAGTTAATAGAAATCCAACTTTATTATTATAAACAATACCAGTATAAGTAATTGTCCTACTAATATTAATCTCTCAAAACTATACCTTTAAAATTGTAAACTACAATAATATAAAGTTTCTGATACATTTTTATTAAAGCTTGATTAATTATAAAGTTGTTGCAAACCCATTTCTTTTCAAAAACGATGTATAAATCTACATTGCTTAAAACTATAAAATTAAGTAGAAATAAATATTTGATTTTACAGCTCAGTTTAAAAGATTTACAGTTTCAATAAAAATAAACCAGTTTTCGTTATTTTTATTCTTTAATAATTTTAATCAATTTGGATTGGGTAAATCATTTTACTTATTTTAGCAATTACCCTTCTAAACTGAGCAGCTAGCTTATACTAACTTTCACTTTTAGTTAGTAGCCTTATAAAAAAAAACAATTGAACTTAACATTTTTAAAATATTGGGAATTAATTTTGAATGAAAACGAAGCAATTATTTAAAGCTAATTAATCAGATAAAAACTGTGAATTATTCTATTTAGAACCTTAATCTTACGAAATAGTTTGGGTTTACACTTCGCTTTATTAATTTGAATAGGTAGATTCGGCTCTGGCTGAGTGGTATGGTTCGATGGGCAATCATATAACCATCCAGTCCGGAAGACTTAAGTTCGCTCCTTTATATAGCCATTAAGTTCCTTTTTTTAATTCCTTCACTTCCAAATCAAAGCTTCAAAATTCTCTTCGGTCTATCTTCTAGTTTGATCCAATATATAATTGATCTACAACATCCGTTTCGCTCATCCCTTATGTTTAACAAACTTTCCAAGATTCGACATTCAAATCGTTGCCTATCAAGAAAAGATTAAAAAAGTTAAACTGGTTGAATCAGGCTAAATTTATAAAGATTAAAATGTAAATACTGCAAAACTTTACTGTAAAAGTTCAAGCTAAAAGTAGAAACGTTCATCGTTTTTTCCTAAATAAACGATGAATTTAAACTTTTTCACATTAAATAGTGTAATAAAGTTATTCCGAAATATAATTTTAGTTCATTTTTAAATTGGTTTTCTATATCAAGTTCAAGTCAGAGTTGGCAAGTGTAGTTGTTATTCTTGAATAGGATAATACCTCTTAAGGTAATAAAGCTACTGTAGATATATTTTACAAATCAATAAACCATAAACCCAATAAAATCATGTCTACCTTTTACAAAACTAAAAATAGTTATATTTATTAGAATAACAAAGTACCAACTTCAACAGAACGAAGAACAAACCAAATCAAAAGAAAGTAAAGTGGCGAAGGGGAGTGTACCTCCTACTTTTTTACGAACTTAACTTTAAGGTTGGTTGGCCTGACCAGCCCATCACTTATTAACTTACATTCGGTCTTGTCAGCTTCCATAATCCTAAATTTCTGCAACAACATGATAAGTATAGTCTTCTGTTGTGTTAAAGAGAACTTCTGTCCTACACCTAAAATTTAAATTGAATAAAAAGTAGTATTTAAAAAGACTTACAGTTGCGATTCCCATTTCCAAAAGCTAGGAAGGTTGGATTAGAATCGTAGATACTTTTGTTTAAAAACCTGTCCGGGTTGAAAATATCCGGTTTCTTATATACCCTACTGTCGTGATGCACGGCGTATAGCATAAGGGTAACGTCGGTACTTTTGGGTATAGTAAATTTACCTAGAGCTTTAGTTTCAACGGTGAGATCGGTATCCACATACCTCCTCAGTTCAGTTACCGATGATTTTATACGCATACTCTCCATCATTGTTGCTTCGAGATAGATCATAGATTTGATCTGATCCAACGACGGTATTTGTACTTCGATCGCTTGGTCGTTGGTAGAAGTACTGTTTAATACAGTACAAATTTCGTTATACAACTTTTCTTGTACGAGCTAAAGAAATTATTAATATTAATGGTTTTATAATAGTAAAAGTGTACCGGGTTAGTAGCCAAGTAATATATGATTATAGATAGGGTGTTAGCGGTAGTATCGTGCCCTGCAGCGAACAGGGTAGCTAAGTCGTTAACTAGTTGTTCATCGGTCAACCCGTCCTCCAATTCCCCTGCTTTGATTAACGAAGTCAGCATATCGTCCTCTTTCCCTATACTTACATCCGATTTAATTTGATTACGTCTTTCGTTGATGATATCGAACATAAACTTCCTATGCTCCATTGCTTTTTTATGGAACTTCTGCCTAGAAGGTACTAATTTCTCCAACATAGGTACTAAGTAGTATATAGGTTCGAACATTGCTTCCATAACCATATTGTAATTAGTTAAATTAACTCTTTCGTCATCTGGACTGGAGCTTAAAGCCTTAAAATCGTAGTTTAATAAAGCTAATCCCATCACATCTAAAGTCAACTTCTGTACGAGTGATTGGATTTCGACTCCATCATCATTATTTTCATTTTCTATTTCCAGCTTATCCAAGAACTGATAAGCAAGTTGGCCTACCAGTTTAGTGTTCAACAATTTCTTGAAGGCAGGACTCATAACTTTCCTATGCTTCAACCAAGCTTTACCGTCACAGTGCACTATGTTATCCTTACCTAAAAAGTGGTACATCAACAGCTCATCTAGTACAACGTCCGGCTCATGTTTCAAACTATGTTTCGATTTTAAAATAATATCAATCAACTCGTAATCGCTAACCATCAATTCCCATTTACCACCCAAAATGTACTTAACTATAGGACTTTTGTTGAACAGTGGTACCAACAATCTGTTAAATTTGACGTCATAAGGTTCTCCTTTAACACTAGCTAAAACTAAACTTAAAGTGTTTAAGGTTGGGATGCGCTGCAACTCACCTTTAGGGTAGTATTTACGGTAGAGAAATAAGAGGATCGGTAAGAACAGTAAAATAAAGTAAACAAGCATCTTTTAAAATGTTTAAATGGTAAACCTACGCGCTTATATACCTTAAAGGTAGTATAGTAATTTATATCAAGTTCACTTTACACCTGTCAACTAATTAATAAAGTACCTCCTTAAAACTTCGATTAACGCCTGTTACTTATTAACAAACTGTTAAGAAACTAGTCTACGTACATCATTTATAAGCTTATTAGTATAAAAGTTTTCCAATTTCCTCTACAAAATAAAAATTTAGATTGATTACCTGAAACAAAGCCATCCTTTTCTACTTTTTAGGTGTCGGGCAATACCTTTCGAGCTACAGTTGGAACCAGTTTTGACTTTGGATGCATCTCTTTTTATCCGTTGCATTTTGAATCACATATGTAAATCGATGGAATATACCAAATTTATAAATATTGTTTTGAGCCAATAGTTAGTTAGTAGAACGATTGAGAACAATTAAGCATCGAACCATATCCAATCATTTAAGCTTTATAGAACATCTTACTATCTTTTGTTGGCTTTTACTTTACTTACCATTCTATTGATCTAAATCTATTACGTAATTTGAAAATTATTAAAATTAGACTCAATTATTTTAACGAAATTTAATTAATCGTTAAGGCTAACTAGTTTAAAGTTAAATTCTAATTATTCCATACATAAAAATGTGAGTAGTTCAACCCTTTAGTGTTAGGATTAGCTTATTAAATTTCTCCAATATTAAATTTAATTCAGCTAAATCTCCAGAAATTTTTAACTGCTACTTTAAATTCAATGTAAAAATTAGCTGATTAATTCTAATAAAGATATTTTTTAGTAATTATAATCATATTTCTAGAAAAACCTTTTAAAACAATTAATAATTAAATATTCTAATAGATATAATTGGAATTAAAAACAGTGTACGATTAACTTTATATTATTGGTTTAAATGTAACACTATAGTCAACTAAGATAAGCACAAAATTTTTTACCAATCTTTAGTTATTACTTCGAGACAGTCAGCTTGTCTTAAAACTAATTCAAGTTTCAACTGATCACAATAGGTTTAGGTTAGACCGCTGTACCTAGTTTCAACGAACCTACGCTTTAGTCCTCAAATATTGTACGGTTCGAAAGTTTTGAATACTGGTTTATCAGTCATCAAGTTAACTTTATCAAGTTGTTTACATGTGCCATAGATAGTTAACTGAATTTATACCTATTTTCCATATTGAACTTTATAGTAACAGCGGATATAATTTACTTTCTTACATCTATTTCTGACAGCAAACACGCTTTATATATTTATGGGACAGTAAACTAGTTAAGTTACATTCAAAAGAGAGAAGCTTTTGTAAGGTTGTGATTTAATAGCTATTTATAACTTGGATTTCAGAAACTATATTGCTAATAGGCTTGCTCTCTTGACGACATAACTTATATTTCATTAAATGGTTCCCGACAACTAACAAGTTTTATAGTTTTCCAAAATGTTAATCTAAACAAGTTTATATCCAAAAGAGAGAGATAAAAATTGAAAGTAAAATGCTACTATCACAATTATTTAACTGCGCAACCTTTATCAAACATTTGTAGTCAACTAGTTGTAAATATTATTTTCGCGTATTTTCAATTTTTTGATTGAAGTGTGACGAAAACCTAATGATACTTAGCTTAGTTCAAAGCTACCCAAGCAGTTGATCATATATTACTTGCTGAAAGTTATTAAAAATAACTGAAGATTGATTTTAAAAACTGTGATTGATTATAACTAATACTATAAAAATGTTGTAGTTGTACAGTATTTACCTGCAAGTAAAACGTTAAAAAATGGCTGAAGGATCAAGTAAACTACACGGAATCAAAGAAACCACCTTAGGCACCATTAAAGAAACGGTAGGCAGTGCAACCGGTTACGAAGGTATGAGAGATGAAGGTAAAATACAACGCGATAGAGGTAAGTTGGAACAGAAAGCTTCTGAAGCTAAATATGAAGCTGAACGTACCGAAGAGAAGGTCAAAGATACCGCTAAAGAAAAGAAACCTGTTTTTGCCTTTGATTCTAATCCTAAAGAGAAAGATAAAGTTCAAAATACAAAGGAAAAGCTTGAGCATGGATCTTCCGAAGCTAAAACGTACGCTACCGATATTAAAGATAAGACTGTAGGTACTGCCAAAGATACTATCGGAAGTGTAACTGAAGACGACAGTATGAAAATGAAAGGTGGAGTACAAAGTTCTCAGGGTGAGCTTGAAAAGAAATCTGTTAAAGATACTGTACATTCCTCTATAAGCGATGAAAATAAAGAAGGTAAAAATGAAGGTTTTAAAGGCGGTTCCAAAGATCGAGCTTCTAAAATTAAGGATTATGTTGGTAATGATAAAGACAAAGTTCCTGAGGATGCTAAACATACCATTGGATCCACTACTACTGACCAAACTAAGGAGGCGAAGGGAAAAATTGAGAAGGTTGAGGGTGAAGCTTGTAAGAAAATTAACTGTTAAATATGATATAACTGCTTTTAAATAAAATGTATATATTACTTTTAAATATAATTAAATACATATTTATATTGAAATTTATTCTAATACTTATATAAATTATATATAATATGTATGCTTTACACTTCTACAGAGTTTTAGATATAATAAATTCTAAAAAATGAATAAAAATGTTAAGTACAGTTTATATTATTTTAGAATATACAAGTAATATAAATATATATAAAGTTGAATAAAACAATATTATAAAATATCTGTTTAATATATAATATCTACTTTTTATAAGTAGTTGAAATTAATTATTATTACTATTACTTAATTAATACTAATAATAAAAAGTTTTTAAATTAGTCTTATTTAAAATTTTTAAACAATGTAGCTTTATCAAAATTAGTAATAAAAATTAAGCTAAAGTACAGTTATAGTAATATATAGTTACTATAATAAATATTAAAATATATTAAATTTAGCTTATTTTATATCTAAGATTAGTAAAAAAAATGTTTAAAATTTAAGTTATTTTTTTATATAGAATTTTTAAAATTTAAAGATTATATATAAAGTTAAAAAGTAATATTAATAAATAGTATTTTAAAAAGTTAAATAATATAACTATAAAATAAATAGATAATTAACTACTTTTAAAAGTAGTTAATTTTAATTTTAAATTTTAAATAATAATAAATTAAGCTAATAAAATTAGCTAAAGATAAATTTATTTAATTATATTAATATACTTTTTATATATTAAAAAGTATATAATATTTAGTATACTACACTAAAAGCTATTTAAAATTTTAAGTTTTTAAAAGGTAAGTATTACTAATAAAAGTACTTTTTTTATTAAATAGCAAGTATATATCCTTAAAATTTTATATATTAATATATTTATATAATAATAAAAAACTAATATTTTTATTATATAACTATAAAAGAAATAAAAAAATCAGCTTATATTATACTTATATAATAGTTATAATAATGTAAAAATAAGCTAATAATTATAAAAATTATATATTTAAAATTCTAAACTATATATATTAAGTATATATTAAGAAATTATACTATTTATATAGTATAATTATATAGTTAAGAATATAGCTAAAACTAATTAAAGCTATATTTTAGTTAAATATTTAAATATTACTATAAGTAAATATATACTATATATAAGTTTATAATTAGTTTAAATAAATAATAAATTTATAATACTTTAAGATTATATTTTAAAATAATATTTAAGATTTTAAAATAGCTAAATATTAGCTTAACTTATTTTACTTAGTAGAATAAATTTAATTCTTATATATTTTTAAATAAATAAATCTATTTTTTATAGTATTATATATTATAAAAAAGCTATAACTTTATATTATACAGTATTATAGACTATATTATTATATAAATTAAAGCTATAAAGTTATTTTTTTATTTTTTTGCTACTATATAGTTATATTATAAAGTAGAAAAAAAATCAAAAAATTAAAAAAATAGCTTGGAAAATAAGCTTTACTACTATAATATATTATTAAAATAACTTTTAAAAAAATAAATAGTAAAGATTTAAGGCTTTAATTTAATTTAAATAAGTATACTAATTATTTAAATAGCATTTTTTAAACTAATAAACTTAAATTTAATAAATATAGCATTTTAGTAACCAAAGTATTAAAATGTAAATTATATATATTGGTCTAATTAAAATTATAAATATTTTTAACTATAGACTAAAAAGAGTAATTATATAGTAAATTATAATTTATAATAATTTAATAGCTTTAAAGTTAGCTTTTAAAGCTATATCTTAAAAGTATAAAAAATACTTAAAATATTAAAAGCTTTATTTTTAGTATATAAAATATAGTTTTATTTTAACTACTTTATTTTTATTTTTATTTAAAATTTTATTTAAAAAGCTATTATACTATTTTAATATATAACTTTGCTATATAATAGTAAAGTTATAAATTAATACTTTATTTAGCTTAACTTTAATCTAATTGAAAAGCTTAAATATATTTAGACTTAGCTTATAAATATTAAAAAATATATTTTATTAAAATTATAATTTACTTTTTTTATATATTAAAAAAAATTATAATATATAAATTTTTATTAAATATAATTTTATATTTAATAAAAAAGCTTTATAAAATTTTAGTTTATAAAAGCTATAATAAAGCTAATTTTAAAAAAAGGTATAAATAGCTATATAATTTTAATAAAGTAATTAAAGCTTAGTAAAGTAGAATTAAATATTAAAAATTTAAAATAAGTTATAAATTAAAACTTTTTTAACTAATTTATTATATATAATATTATAGTTAATTTAAATAATTTTAATATAAAATTTTAACATAATACTTAATAAATATTAATATAATAGTTTAGAGATTGTAAAGTAAAAAGTAAAAAAAAAGAAATACTATAAATTAGTTTAAAAATAAATAAATAAAAAGATAAAGTAATAATGTATATGTAAATAAAAAATATATTTTTAACTAAATAATTATTTTTTATTAATAAAGCTATACTATTTAGATAATATAACTTTAAAGATTTTAAAGTTAAATATACTTTAGTAAATTATATTAAAAATTATATAATAAATGAAAAATATTTTAAATTTATAAATGTTTTAAAAAAGAAAATTATATTAATTAATAGAAATATTAAAATACTAATATATATGCCTTTTAAGTTATTTTAATTTTATAATATACTATTTTATTAAATATAAAAAAATTAAAAAATTAAAATAAAAGTAAAATATATAAATTTTATTAATTTTAAAATATAAGCTTATATATTACTAAAAAATATTATAGTAAACAATTTCTAAATTATTTTTAATTAGTAATATTTTAATAGCTAATTATTAATTATTTTAAATTGCATTTTTCTATAAAATTACTAAATTACTAAATAAGGTAAACATAATAGTTTGATTTTTAATAATAAAAAATTTAGTTTATGTTGCTAACTAAAAAGTAAAAGGTAATTTTAATTAATTTGCAAAAATATTAAGTATATTTATAGTATAAAACTATTTAATAATTTATATAAAATTAAGCAGTAAATATATATACTAAATTTAATTATAATATATATATTATATTTACTATAACTTTTAATATTTTTAATTTTCCCTTTTCTTATATTTTTAAGTTATACTATTTTTTCTACTATATAAAAACTAAAAATTAAAGCATCTTATTAAATTAAATTATTTTTACTAATTAAAAAAAAGAATAACTTAATAGTTACTTTCTCTTTTTTAATTTAATTTATAACTTTTTAGATACTATTTTATCTACTTTATTTTAATTATAAACCATTTTTATTCTAAAATTTTAATAGTCAATAATAATTAAATTTATTAGTATTATAAAAGTTTAAAACTTTTTATACTAGTTTCTAGTTTATTAAACTCTAAATTCTACTAAATATTAATAATTATTAGTAACTAATTTCAATAAAATAAACTAATTTAAACTAGAATAAAATCAATCAAATATATAGAATATTTAAATGTATACTAAATATTTAATTTAAAATAATTATATAATATTTCTTATTATAATTGGGTTATCTGTTTGGTTTGGAAATCTATTTCAAAACTATTATTAAATAAGTACAATTTTGTAGATAGTAGTAGCTTTAAGGGATAATTACTGTTAATGTAACAAATTAATAGAAAGTAGAGCTTAGTAGAATTCAATATTTAAAAATTACAAGTTGTGAAGTAATTGGTATATAGTTAATGAAATAACGAGATACAGTAAAACTTAATTTGTTAAGGAATATGCTTTGAAGGTAAAAGGCAGCTGTACCATTGCTTTAATGATGAGGTTCGACAACTCAACTTTACAACTTTATCTGCAATTATGACGAATATACTAATTAGAACCAGAGCCTACCTTAATTTAGTAAAAGATAAAGTTAGTAATAAAACTATCAAAATAAAAAAATGTAGTTTTGAGCTGATGTCATAATTTTAGCAAATGCAACATCAAAATATTGGATACAAGTGTAGCAAAGCTCGTATATAAAGATTGAAAAAGTTTAACTTTAAAACAAACAATTTAAATACAAATATAACTATAAAAATGTCATCACAACCTAGTAAAATGCATGGAAAGAAGGATGCTGCCGTCGGTTCTATGAAAGAAACAGTTGGTAGTGCTGTAAATAATCACTCCTTACAAGCTAAAGGTCAAGCTCAAAATACTAAAGGTCATGCTGAAGTTGAAGCTGTTAAAGCACAGGGCTACACTGAAGGTGCCGCTGATAAAACTAAAGGTACTGCTAAAGAAGCTTTCGGTTCTGCAACCGGTAACCACTCTATGAAATATGAAGGTAAAACGGATAGAGTTGAAGGAGATACTAGAATGAATATCAATTCTTAATTTATTAATTTAATTAAACATGTATAGTCGAATATAATTTTTACAATTTTAAATTGATTTATATAGATTTTAGCTTTCACTATTCGTTTTAAACTTTTTATACGCTACTTTGAAAAGTAAATTCAACTAATTGATTTAAATATAATATATTTAATTTTAAGTTTAAAAGTTTAATATACAAAATAAGTATTCTATAGCTACGGTATTATTAATATAAGTAGTATAGCTGAGTAGCTTATTAATATAAGTAGTATAGCTGAGTAGCTATATATTAATATTAAAAGCTCGTTTAAAATTAATAATAAAGTTTCCTAAGCTTAAAAGTAGTATTTAGTATATAAATAAAACGGTATAAATATCGAAATAAAAGTATATAGTAATTTATTAGTTTTTGTAGTTACAGTTTTCAATTATATAGGACTGTAAAGCTAATATTTTAACCATTTACAACAGTATATTTTTACAAATTATAATTATAAATACTTTTTAATAAATCTTAATAATATCATTCGATATATTAAAATTTTCAATCCTTTTTAATAGGTACTTATTAATATTTATACTAAAATACATTTACACTTTATACCATTTATATATAAATTGAAGTAATATACTGAATATTTTTAAAATAGATAACTTTAAAAATTAATGGTAAACTTTTAAAAAATAACTGCATTTTCTTGATACTAAATTATTATGCTTAGAAGCGATTAATTAAATACGTTTACATAAAAATTTTCGAATTAAGAATTTCAACTTTTACTATGTTTCCAATTTTAGAAATATTGAAAATTGGTTATGATTTCATAATTTCCTATAGTTTACAAGTACGGAATGAAGGCATCAGAAGCAGTATATAAAGGAGCACGATTAACAATAAAACTAAATTAAAAAATAACAAAATAACTAAAGTTAACTTAAATACAAAAAATTAATAAATATGTCATCACAACCTAGTAAAATGCACGGAAAGAAGGATGCTGCCGTCGGTTCGATGAAAGAAACTGTCGGTAGTGCTGTAGGAAATCACTCCTTACAAGCTAAAGGTCAAGCCCAGAACACTAAAGGTCATGCTGAAGTCGAAGCTGTTAAAGCACAGGGTTACGCTGAAGGTGCCACTGACAAAACTAAAGGTACTGCTAAAGAAGCTTTCGGTTCTGCAACTGGTAACCACTCTATGAAATACGAAGGCAAAGCTGACAAGGCTGAAGGGGATGCTAGAATGAACATCAATTCTTAAATTATTATTATTAAATTTGTAGATAGTCTAATATTATTGTGATAAATTAAATCAAATTTCAGATATAGCTTTTAAATATTCTACTTGCTAAAATAGTACTATACTATAAAACTTTATTCTAAGTATCTTGTACAATATAAAGGAATGTTTTATTTAAATGACAATATGTTAATTTATCAAAAAAATTATGTATATGAACTATGTTATACGTTTATTTTAGAAAAAAAGTTAAATTATTTTTGATGTTTAAATTTATTTAAAAACACTATTTTTTAAGGTTTTATAAATAGATAATATATTTAATGAATATATTTTTCAATAATTTATATAAATTTCAAATAAAAAATTATAAAAATATAAACTATTTTTTAACTATTAATAGTTCTATATTTTAAATTAATCAGTTTTACTTATAATAAAAATACAATCTTTCAAATTATATAATAGATAGCTGCTATAAAGTTAATAAAATTAGTTTCGTTTAAAAAAATTTACTGATGTTTAGAAAAGTATATATCTAATTATTACCAGTTTTATTTAAATTGTTCGTATAATTCTATGACGAATCTAATTAGATTACCTAAAGTGGATAAATTAGTTATTAGTCAATTCTGATTTCATAATTTCATTTAACTTACAACAACGAAACAATTCCACTAAAATTAATATATAAAGAACCTGGAAATGTTAATTTACAAAATAAAAACAATATACAAAGATCAACGAACACTAACATATCTATAACCAAATAATAAAAATGTCATCACAGCCTAGTAAAATGCACGGAAAGAAGGATGCTGCTGTCGGTTCTATGAAAGAAACTGTCGGTAGTGCTGTAGGAAATCACTCCTTACAAGCTAAAGGTCAAGCCCAGAACACTAAAGGTCATGCTGAAGTCGAAGCTGTTAAAGCACAGGGTTACGCTGAAGGTGCCACTGACAAAACTAAAGGTACTGCTAAAGAAGCTTTCGGTTCTGCAACTGGTAACCACTCCATGAAGTACGAAGGTAAAGCTGACAAAGCTGAAGGGGACGCTAGAATGAACATCAACTCCTAAATTATAATAATTAAATTTGTAGATAATCGAATACAAATGTTGTGCTTTTTTTAAAATGTTTTATTATAAGTTTTAATTTTTACTACATTTCAACCAGTTTATATATTACTTTCAGAAATCAAATTCTATTATTCAATATATATTCTATTTCAAAAAATAAAAATATTGTATACAAAAAGAATAGTATATCTATATTCTAGTCTTAATATAAAAGAATAAGCATATAGCCATTAAAAATAAATTTTCTTTCTACTTTATTATATAAAGTATTTACCAAGTTTTGTAACTGAAAATACTCATTATAGTATACTAAAATGATATAAATCACAAAGTAAAAATTCAAAGTAGTTAATATGTTAAAATTTTAATTAGATTATTGAGTTTTGTATCTATTTTTAAATATTTTTTAATAGAAAATTACTCTTTTAATCATTTTGATAGCATACCCTTACAGAGTATATATTTGGATTTTCCACATAATCAAAAACGCTTTTTAATAAATCTTAATCATAGCACTTTACACGTTTAATGTCTTAATCCTTTTCCAATATTTACTTTTTAGCACTTTTACTAAGATACTATTTAAATTTAGTACGATTCATCATTGCAAATCGAAGTAATATAGTATATCTTATTAAAATATGCGATTTTAGAAATTTAAGTTAAACTATGTAATGATAATTGTGTTTTCTTGGTACTATATTATCCTATCTTTGAGCGAATATCTAAATACATCAACTAGGAAATATTGGAAAATTAATTTTAACTTTGGCCATATTTCTAAAATTAGAAATATTGAAAATTGGATATGTTTTCATAATTTCATATCTCTTACAACTACAAAATAAGTATCAGAAGATGTATATAAGGAAGCACGAAATTAATTATATTAATTAAAAAATCTTACAAAAAACTAACACTAACTCGAGTATAATTAAATAATAAATATGTCTTCACAACCTAGTAAAATGCACGGAAAGAAGGATGCTGCTGTCGGTTCTATGAAAGAAACTGTCGGTAGTGCTGTAGGAAATCACTCCTTACAAGCTAAAGGTCAAGCTCAGAACACTAAAGGTCATGCTGAAGTCGAAGCTGTTAAAGCACAGGGCTACACTGAAGGTGCCACTGACAAAACTAAAGGTACTGCTAAAGAAGCTTTCGGTTCTGCAACTGGTAACCACTCCATGAAATACGAAGGTAAAGCTGACAAAGCTGAAGGCAACGCTAAAATGAATATCAATTCTTAAGTTATTATAATTAAATTTGTAAATAGTTTAATTTCATTATTATTATAAAACAAATTTCAAATAGATGATATATTTTTTTTATCTGTTAAAAGGTCTATATTTTTTAAAATCGTTTTCTAAGTATATTACTTGTACAATATAAAGAAACAACATATTTAAATTTATATAAAAATAAATTATTATTTTATCAAAAATTATAATGCTTATTAACTATAAATATAAGCTTATTTTAAATTATTTCATGTAGAGTATGTACATATATAAGCGCTATGTTTGTTTTAGACAAAGCTGTACAAAAATTCCAAATATTTTTTGATGTTTAAGTTTACTTATAAATATTATTTTAAAAGTTTTATAGATATATGTCATTATTTTTGAATATGATAATCAAGATGATATACAATTTTCAGGTCAAATGTTCTAAAAATATTTACAGCTGTTCTATTTATTAACAACTAAATGTTAAGATGTAATAATTTTACTTAGAATAATAGCCTTATTCAAAGTTTATATATCAATTTATATAATATCTGAATAATATAATGCCAATAAATTTATGTAACCTAATAGCAAAAGGTACAATTTTAAAGTATATCACTCATTTTAATTGACAACTACTAACGTATATAAATGTACCTAAATATACCGGCCTTAACCGAAATGTTAGTTTGGTTCTATGACGAATATCATTAAACCCGCAAAAATAGATAAGTTAGTTGTAAATTGAGTCTGATTTCATAATTTCTATTAATTTACAAAGACAAGGAAAGGACACCAAAACTGGTATATAAAGTGGTTGAAAAAGCTATTTAACAGAATAAAAACAACAAATAACCTAAATACAAATATAATTATTAAAATGTCATCTCAACCCAGTAAAATGCACGGAAACAAAGACGCTGCCGTCGGTTCGATGAAAGAAACTGTCGGTAGTGCTGTAGGAAATCACTCCTTACAAGCTAAAGGTCAAGCTCAGAATACTAAAGGTAACGCTGAAGTCGAAGCTGTTAAAGCACAAGGTTACGCTGAAGGTGCTACTGATAAAACTAAAGGTACTGCCAAAGAAGCTTTCGGTTCGGTAACCGGAAATCACTCCATGAAATACGAAGGTAAAGCTGACAAAGCTGAAGGGGACGCTAGGATGAACATCAACTCTTAATTTATTATTATAATTAAATATGTAGATAGTTAGTATAACTTTTAAATTTTATTTAAATTAATTTATTATAGGTTCTGTTTCAACTTATTTATTTAACTCTACATACTTAGTTTTAAAAAAGTGTACATTTATTATTCAATATTTTTAAGATAAATTAATTCTATATTAAGTTATAGCTATTAGAATTTATGTTTATACAAATGTATTAAAACAAAATTCTTACTATTAATCAGTATTATTTTTATTTTAATTAAGTTACTTTCTGCTATCAATTCAATATTATTGTAAAAATTATGTATATTTAAAAAATTCCCTCTTCTACTATTAAGTATTATTTTATAAAATAAATAAAAAATTAAGCTTACTGAGCTATTAGGTTAGTATACTTCTAGCATAGAGTTACTTGCTATATTAGATTGAAGTATACTACTTTATTATACTATATTTAATATAAGTACTAAAACTGAAATAGTAATTATCTAAACCTTTTATATAAACTTAAAATTCTAAAAGATATCCTAATAATTCTATTTACTATTTTTTTTATTAAAAATTTTAAATACTTTAATAAAATTAATTTTAATTTATTCAGTTTATATAAAGAATTAGCTTTAAAATTAATCTATTAGGATTTAATTTAAGCTAATTTTATAAATACTAAATAAAAGAAAAAGTTGAATTATTAAGTTTTTAATTAAAAATAATTATTAAAAAAAGGATAAAATTAAAGTAGTTAAGCAACTTTTTAATAAAAAATAAAAACTTAAACTTTTGTAAAGTATAGAATAAAGTAAATTAAAAAGGTTATAAAGATTTAATACTAGTTATACTATTATAAAAATAAAGGTAAACATTTAAAAAAAACTAAAAAGTTAAAAGTAAACTAAATATTATTTATAAAAAAGCTAAATAAAAAGAAAAAACAAAGAAAAAAAGTAATATAATTACTTATTAAATAAAAATAGAATAAAATTAACTACTAGTAATAAAAATAAAACAAAGTATTTGGTAAAAATTTTATTAATTACAATTAATTAGTTATAATAAATTTTATTATAATTAAACTATTTATAGTATAATTTATTTTTAAAGTTAAGTTAAATAGCTATACTTTTATTACTATAGTTTTTTATTATTATATAATTTTATATTTTTTTTAGTTTTATATATTATTATTTTGATCTTTATCTAAGTAAATTTTATTACTATTACTACTAATATTATATAAGTATTAAATTAAAACTTATTTTAAATTACTAGCTATACTAAAATAATATTTATTTTTACTATTGCTAATAAAGCTATTTTTAATATAAATAAAGTAAATTTAATTAAATTTATATTATTAGTATATAATAAATAAATAAATAAATTTATTTCAATATTAAATTTATAATTATAACTTTAAGTATTTATATAATTTAATTTAAAAAAGATATATTGTTTTTTTATACTATAATATTTATTATTTATTTATAGTAGTAGTTAACTAATTTTAAGTATTATAATAATAATAAAAATTAAGATAAAACTATTAAATAAAAATTATACTAACAATAATTATAACTTAAAGTTTCAATTAAATATATATATATATTTACTAATATTATATATATAATTATATTAAATTAATTTATATTTTAATTTACAAATTGATTTTATTATTATACTTTATTTAATTTTACTACTAATATAAAAAAAAATTATAAAAATTAGTATAATAAAACTAAATTTTTTTAAAAAGTATTAATTTTATATAATAGCTAATAAACTTTTATTAAAATATTAAAATAATAATTAGCTTATTTTTAAAAATAAATTAATAAAATAAAAATATAATTAAAATTATGCTTTTTTAATTTATTAATTAGTTCTAAAAAGCTTTTATAAAAATAAAATATAGTTATATTTTACTTAGTAGTTTTATTTAGATAGTATAAATATAAATATAAAATATAAGTTAAGTTATACTTTAATTAAAATTCTATTATTAAATTTATTTTAGTATATAAAATAAAAGCTATAAATATAGTTATACTATTAAAATGCATTTATAATTTTAAATATAAATTTATATCTAAAATTATAAATATTATAACTATAGCTTTAAAGTATAAATAAAAATTATACTTTAATAAATAAATTTTTATATTTTTTAATTTGTTAGTTTTTAAAAAATTTTAGTAAAAAAAAATTAGATTTAAAATTTTTCTAAATTTAGTTATTTTAATTAAAGATAATTATTAATAAATAAAAAAATAGCTTAAAAACTTATTATAATATATAATATATTTATTAGTTAGATTTATATTAGCTTAAATAATTATACTTTAATAATTATAAACTTAATTATATATTTTTAGTAAAATTATTATATTATAAAAGTATTAAATCTTAGTAATATATTATAATAAGCTTATTTATAATATTAAAAAAATAAAAATAATTTAATTTTTTAATTTTTTTTTTAAATTTAGTATAAAAGTTAAACTTTAATAAATATGAATATAATATAAAAAGAATATAATATTTTTTAAATATACTATTTATATAGTTAATAAATTAAATTAAATTAAATTAACTAAATTATTAAAATAATTAATTTATACTTTATTATTAATTAGCTAATTTATAAATTTTTATTAATATTTAAGCTATTAATAACTACTTTTTAAAAAATAAAACTTTTATTATGCTTTTTATATTTTTATATTTTTTATTATAAAAGCTATTTAAACATTTTTTAATTATTTTATTTTTATTTAAGGCTTAATTTATTACCAAATTAAATTAAATAGCCTTTTAATATTGTTAGTCCTAACTAGAATATTTATTTAAAGCTACTATTATTACTGTTAAATTAAATTAACATTTTATTAATCTTATTTTTTAAGTTAAATACTTTATATTTAGTTAAATATTTTCAATTTTAGCTTTAAAATTTTCCTTTTCTATACTTTAAAACTTTGTTTTAAAATAATACCTACTATATACAAAGTTTAAGCAAATTTATAATCTTAAAATATAATTTAAAAGTTATCTTATTTTAATAAAATTAGTATTTTTTTGGTTTAAAAAAATAAAGTATTAACTTAAAAAACAAAAAGAAAGTAAATCAAGCTAAACAAGTTGTAGATAAATTAAAAGTAAAGCAAAGATGTTATAAAAATATTATAGATGAAAGAAAGATAAGGCATATTGAATATATAAACTAAATTTATAAACCAGTTTGTTAACCTACTTAAAACTATTAAATATAATTAAGTGGAAGTTAGCAAAACTGAAAATTTCTATTTACAACTAGATTAAATTTAAAAGAATGGTTATTATTTAATATTTTTAGAAAATAAATTTGAAAATATTAGAAATTAAAATGGAAAGAATGCTACAATGTGGTAATGAAATTAAATCTGTAGAAATTAGATAATATTAACTTAAGTAAAAGCTTTAAAACTTAAAAGGTATGAAAGAAAATCCTAAATAAAAAGCTTCTTTAGAATACCACAAGCCATTTTTAAAAATTAACTATACTCTCATTTCAACTTCCCTATAACTTATTGATAAATTTGAATTAGAAGATTTAAAGACTTTTAAAATAAGTAAAGAACAATTAAAGAAATTTAAAATTTCAAATCTCAACAAAAATGATGTTTTTTACTTGATATAAATTTAAATTGAGAATAATTGAAGGAGCTGCGGTTTTGGAATTTGAAAGCTGTTTTAAAACGGTTCGAAATGAGGTAAAATAAAATTATTCTAAATCGTTGAAATTGCTATATTTTAAGTTAGAAAATATCTTTGGAAGCAGGAATCAATTAAAAATGAGATAGGAAATAATTTAAATGATCTTATTTGTGATAGCTTTGGCGAGCAAGCTTATACATTGATTATGATTAAAATATTAATCAAAATCAACTTAATTGAGACTAAATCTATACCCTTTACCACCCTGCTCTTAGTAAATTTCACTTTGATATTAAACTATGAATTTTTAAGTTGTTGCAATCGACATACAGCATCACTATCGTTTAACTAAAGTTATTAGCTTGTTGATTAAAAATGAAGTTTTGACTACCAATGCACTATATTCAGTTAATGATAATCAAACAAACAGACCGTTGACTTACCCTTTTCAAAAGATTCTCAATTCATCCTTAAAATGAACATCTAGCATTTAAAAAATAAAATATTTGAAGTTACATTTTATAATAATATTTATTTGCGGTATCATTACTTTCGGAAGAAAGTGGATATGAAATAAATGGCATAAATCGGAATCTAAATATTTTAAATTAGTTAATTGCAAAAATCATAAAAAATACCAGAATTAATGTAAACAAAAATTTATCAGAAAATGCTACAGTAACTAAAACGAATGCATGTATATAGAATATGTCAAATAAATACCTAATTATAATGATAAGTAAATAAACAAAATACTATGCAATTACGAAGTTAGACCACTGGCTTTAAGATCTGCTCCGCTTTCTGATAATTTGCCATTTTGGAATTTAGGCTCCGAAACTTTTAAAAGATAAAATGGTACACCTAGAACTACTGCTTCAAGGTAAATGTAGGTAAATATTCTGAAAAGAGTCAAGTTGGAATAGTTCCAATAAAGATTAACCAGTACAAAGTAAATTTGTAAACCGATGACTACTCTTTGAATTAATTGGCGTAAGGTTTGATTACTATTATATATCCTTTTTACTGAAACGTTGGCCTGGAATTTTGTATTAATAACATGTTGTTGACATAGCTTACCATAACTTGGATTTACTAGTTTATTTGAATTTAAGTAAAGCAGTGTTTTGTTTGAATATTACTACATCTGGGATTTAATTATTATAGAACCAATGAAATTAAGACATTTGTTGAATGATGTAAAATCTTATTGTAGTTGATGACTCGGCTATGATCAGCAAGGAAATCATTATAGACATGAAGTAACTTACAATTGACCTGAGGAAAGCTCAATTCAAATACTTCTGCTATAGGAAAATAGGCAACGTAGCCGAGGTAGACACCAGAAATAAATAAGATGATTAATATAATAGTATCTCAACTGGAAGAGAATTTGTATTAATATCTCAGTAAAAACATCATGGTCTGTGAACACTTAATCAATGGGTTCTTATATTGCACAATTTAAATCTTAAAAGTTTTTCTATAAATATAGCTCGATTAATTGGTATAATAATAAAAAAGAGATATAATTTTTGAAAATATATGTGAAGACAATTAATATTTTTAGAAAAACTATAGTTAGATTTCCTTTTATAAAAAATCTAATTCCAGATAAAAGATCTTATTAGAATATATGTCAAATTTAATTTAAAGAATTATATCAACTTACTTATAAATATTAATATATTAAAATTTTAAATTATAATTATTTTTATAATAAAGATAAATAAAGTAACTAAAATTATATTAAGATAACTACTTATTAAATTTAAGCAATTAATATTATAGCATTAAAATTTTTAGTTATAAATTCTAGAGAGTTAAGAAGGTATAATACTTAGATAAAATTATTTTAGATAAGATATTTAAGGAAAGTACAATATATATAATTAATATTAAATTTTGTAAATAAATTTAAAGTAAAATAAATATTAGTTCTAAATTAGATTTTTAAAATATTTATAAAAAAGCTACATTTACTTAAAAATTTAAAATATATAATTGAAATAAATAAAGTTTACTGTAAACTAAAAAAGAAAAATAATTTAATAAAAATTTTCAGAAATATTTAAAAATATTCAAATTTAATTTATTAAATCCAAAGTTAAAATATTAATAAATTTAATAAGTAAATTGTAGCTATTATAAAATAATTATAAATGCTATAAAACTAAATAAGAAAAACATTATATTTAGATAACATTTAGTATAATATAGTGTTTATATAAAAGTTTATTTTAATTTTTAATTATTTAAATAAGTACTAATAATACTAAATTGAAACTAAATTTTTATATATAGTTAAGATTATAATAATCATTTTATTTAATAAAATAATAATGTATACTTAAAAATATATTATCTTTTTTAAAACTTTATATTATATTATAAAATAAAACTTTAAATATTATTCTAAATTAATAATATTTTTAAATAAAGTTTAATTTTATAAATACTATAATATATTTTTATCAGTAATATAGTAAATATTAAAATATACTTATTTATTATATAATAGTTTTTAAATAATTATAAATTTAGTTAAATATTTTATTAATAAATACTATAAATTTTTTATCTTTTTTTAATAATTTTTTATTTAAAGCTATTATAGTTTTTTTATAATTTTTTAATAATAAAGTAAAATAAATTATTTATATATATTTAAATATTTTACTAATAAATATTGCTTTTTATTTTTAAAATTATTTATTTAAGTCTTTTTTAGCTTATTTTTTTAAAATAAAGTTATTTTATATTAATTAATTTTTATATTTTAGTAAATACTACTAATATATACTTTTACTATAAAAATATTATATTTTATAATACTTAATATTTACTTTAAAGTAAGGTTTAATTTAGATAAATAGTTAAAAAAATTAAAAAATTTTAATATAATACTAATAACTAGTTTTTTTATAATATAAAATAAAACTAAATAATAGCATAATGTTTTAATAAGTTAAATAAGTAGATAAAATATTTTACAATTAATAAATTACTTTAAATTTAATAGAATAGAATTTAGTAAAAATTATTTAATATTTTAATTAAGTATTAGAAAATTAATATACATATTTATATATAACTTAAATACTATAAATTAAAAAACTAGTTATATTTATATAAATATGCATTTATTTTTTATTAGTTTGTTTTAAATAATATTAAATTTAATTTAACTTTAAGTAATACTAAATTTTAATATAATATTTAAACTATATTAATTTTTTTTTATTTTGTTTATTTATTTTTATTTAAAATATAGAAAATTACTTATAATTTTCTAATAAAAAAAATGTTTATTAAAAAATTCATATTATAAACATATATATATTAATATACTTAATTTATTATTAGAATTATATTAATCTAATCAAAATTATAATATTTGTTATAATAAATAGTTTTATATTATAAACTTATATTTTAGTTAAGTTTAAATTTAACATTTTCTATTAAATAATTGTTTTAATTTTTATTAGACTATAATTAAAAAGCAAGTTAAATTGCTATTTTAAAGCCATAATTTAATATTTATACAGGTAACAAATTTATAAATATTAATGTTATAAAATAAAAATATTTTAAAATATATAATACTCTATAAAAGAGGATTTATTACTTCAAGTTTGATTTTTGTTTCTTCCAAATACTTTATAAATAAAAATTTTATTTACTTATCATTTCACTAATAAGCACGGTACTACAAAAGTTTATTACAATTTAAAATAGTATATTTAATGGCAAATAATACTGGCAAAAACTATCATTTCAATTTCAATTTTGTGTAATGGGTTGGAGTTTCCAGTAGAAGTATTCTGTTTTCATCAGCAGTATTTTTAGAAATCATAAGCATGATATAGAGTACAGAAAGAGAAACTGCGAGGTTAACCATATAAAAGAAATCAAATTTGTAGTAATTTTTGACATCAATTTCAATGTCAGTCCATTCTTTTCTTTTGACGTTGGCGGTGTTAACATTTGATTGGATTGTCTTTTTGGGTTGTACAGTGGAGAACCGGAAATTAAGGTCTTGTAGTGGGACAATTTCTTTATGGTCAGTGAATTGAACTTGTACTTTATGTGCGAAAAAGTCAGTGACCTTTACTTGTTTTAATTTGGGACTGAAATTCTCAGTTAAACGACCCACCTCAACTGGAGAGTTGGGGTTCCCAAGATGACTGAAACCATGGTTAAAGAAAAGCTCTTCCATTGAATTACTGCTATCAACGTTTATAAAATCTAAATATTCTCCCACGTAGTGTGTGAACCTGTCGATCAAAGATAAACCGATATCGCCGTCGTTGTTATGAGAGTACGATTTCTGACTTAAACCAGAAGAACCTATAGCTAAGATATCCTTCTGATCGATTTCATCGATCTTACCGAACATAGTGTTCGCTTCGCAAGTGTCTACCATAAACAGAAGTTTGTGAAACCTACCTTCAAATTTCATCGTTTTAAACGTATCGGCAAGTTGTTTAGAAGTCAACTCCTCCTTATCTTGAAATTTTAAGAACCCATCTCCACCGTGTCCCGTCATATAAACCAACAGATTACTTTTACTGTTACTCATCAACCTTTTACCTTCAAAACTTTCAGAAGTATGATTGCTGGAAGTGCGATCTAGCAGCACCTTAATAAAGTTGCTCACTGTAACTTGATATCCTCTAAAATCTACTTTCACATTATCATATAGATTCTTTACGTGGTTCTCTACTCTGTAGTTGGTACCTGGGTATTTGTTTCTTGGATTACAAGGTATATCATCCGCTAACATGAGTATAATCTTCGAATCGGGTATCCCTAGCCTCTTAATCGTCGAATATATGGTTAATGCGTTACTTACATGTCGGTAGTTGAACCAAAACCGTGATGTTGATACCTATTAATTAAAAATAAATTAAAAATGAAAGTTAATTTCTTAAAAATGGATGTTTTAAAATTACTATAACTGCCCAATTATCCTCATGTAAACTACCTTCAGTCCCTCCAGAATTGAGTTTCTCACCATTTAAGAAATCGATTTGAAATAATATTTGAAATAATAGTAACTGTAATAATGTAAATGCTTTAAAAAGATACATGATCTATCAAATTGTTGATCCACAGATTGTCTTTTACTAAGCTCTACAAAGTTTGAAAGTGCTATCTCTAAAAAGTAGTTAATCACCACACAAAATATGTCGTCGCTCAAATAGAAATCGCTAATTTACGATATTTTTAAAATCGCACCTTTTTTGACTGAGTTAATTTTATTAACCCACACTAAGTAGTCAAGATTAAATAACTGATTTAATTTAAATAGAATTGTACATAGAACTGACAGCAGGTGCTGTAAAACCATCAGTTAATAATATACCTAATAGTAACCTTTTTGTCAGTATGAAGCTATATATTATAGGAAAGAATAGCTTGTTATACAATGCTAAAACTACTAAAGTAGAAAAAAAAGTATATTAAAACTAGAAAAAACTTATTATATATAAGCTAAAGGATAATGTTAAACGCTTTACCTAGGTTTTGTAGGCAATGAAGGACAGTATTAAATATATTAGAACAGAAAAGAGTAATAAGTAGTATTTAGTTTAAAAAATAAAATAAAATAGTCAAAAATTTTAAAATAAGTATAGTAAAATTCAATTAGATAAAGAAAAATTAATCTTAATATAAATAATAATAAGGTTACTTTAAAATAAAAAAACTTAAATTTAAGTTTTTATTAATTTATTTAAATTGTATAAATGTTAAGTATAAACTTTAAACTTATTTGAATAAAGCTGAAAAAAGTAAATAAGTAGTAATATTAATATATTTATTATTAAAAAATAAGGTAAATTTAAAAAATTAAAAATAATCATAAATTTTAACTTTTTTTAAAGTTAGTTTAAAAAAAAATAAAGTTAAAATTTAATTAAATAATAGTAAATAAAATAATAGTTAAAATTTTGTATTAAATTTTATTATTATTATATACTTTACTAAAATAATAAGTTTTTAAAAAAGTATATAGTTTATTTTCTAGTTTTTAAAATAGTAAAAAAGATAATTTAGATTCTTTAATAAAATTGAAATTTAGTTAATATATAAAAAATAGAATTTTCAATTTTAAAATATTAATACTATTTAATAAAAATAATTATTATTTATTTTATAAAATAAATAATATATTGTTTTTTTAAATTTTATAATATATTTATATTATAAAAATAGTTTTTAAATAAATAAACATATTATTTCTTTAATATTTAAATATATAAAAAATATATTATATTATTTTTTTATTTATAGATTTAAATTTTTATAACTATTTATAAAGTTTTTTATATTAAATTTACTATTGTTTTTTATAAGATAAAGTTTTATAAATTTAAATATATTAAATATAATTATATATATTAATAAAAATTTTACTTTATTATAAGAAGAATATTTTATAAATATATAAAAATATAATAATAATATATATATAACATTTAAAATAAATAAATTATATATATATAATAAAGTGTTTTTAAAATATCAAAAATATTAGGCTAATATTTATAGTTTAAAAGTTTAGTAAAATTTTATTTAAGTAATAGCTAAAATATAAATTTTTTAAATATTTTTTAAAATTATTTAAATAAAGTTTAATTTTTTTAAAAAATTTAGTTAAAGTATAAATTATAATTAACTTTTATTATAGATAAAAACTTAATAAAATATTAAATTATTTAATATAGTATAATTTTTTAAACCTATAGTAGATTGCTTAAAGCTTTTAAATTATTTATTATTATTAAAATTTTGTAAATTTTTAAAAATATTTAAAAACTAAAAAATAAAAAAGAATTTATTTAATTATTAGTATTTTTTATTAAATAGTAAAACTTTATATAAAAATAAAATTATAATATATAGCTTTTTAGTAAGTTTATTTACTTTTTTTTAATAACTTAGTTTTTTAAACTAAATTAATTATAAAATAGCTTTTTTAATTAATTAGATAGTTTTTTAGTAAATTTTAATAAATTTTATAAAAATTATTACTATTATATATTTAAATTTATAAATATATATAATTTTACTATATTATTAATATATATTATAAAAATATAAAGTTTTACAAATATATATATATATTTAATTATATAAGTTAAAATTATTATTTATTTTTTAATTTATACTTATTTAAAGTTAGTTATAGTATTTAGCTTAAATAAAAGTGCTTAATATTTTTTCTAAGTATATTTTTATAGAAAATTTTAGCAATTTTTAAGTTTTTACTTTTAATATATATTAACTTAAAATATTTTAATTAGTTAAATAGTTTTTTAAATATATTAATTTTAATAAAAATAGTTTTTAAAGCTAAAGTTTAACAAATTAATAAATATAATAAACTTATATATTTTATTTCTTAGCTATAATTACTAACTAGAAAATAAAATAAAATTTTAATTAAGCTACTAAAAAGTAAAGCAAGCTTATATAAAATTAACTAGTAATTATAGAAAAGACTTAATTATAAATTAAAAAAGCAAATTTATTAAAAAAACTATATTAATTATAATTAATTTATAACTATAAAAATTACTAACTACTATATTTAATAAAGAAAATACATTTATTTTTTACTAAATTTAATATTTAGCTTATTATTTTATAGAAGAAAAGTTGAAAAATAGTAAATAGTTCTAAAAAACATTAATGTTTTAGTAGTTTAACTATGTTAAATAAATTAGCTAATATACTTAATAAAATTATAAGTAAAATTAAATCTAAATTATACTTTTTTTTGTAATCAAATGTAATAAATGCAATTATTCTGTTATAAATTAAATGTTTTTTTAAAATAATTATAGCTATATAAAAAATTTTAGCAATTATATAGCTTTAAATAGTATATTTCTTTTATAATATATGTATAAATATTTCAATTTTATTCTAATTTACTACAATGGTAGTTATTTTGTTAGAATAACTATTTGAAAATTGTAAAGTACTACCAATAATACAAACTTATATTATGGACCTAAAATATAACTATATTAGAAAAAGTTAATTGGATTTACTACTTTTTAATCAAGCCATTTTTGTAAGATTTTAGAGGCTCAACTTTATAATTTTTGTAATTTTAGTCAATTAAACCGAATTCATTTCTTAAATTAAAAATAAAATACTTTCAAAATCCATTTTTGAACCAATATATATTCGTATGGTTTTAAGGTTCCAAATAAAATTTTTGACAGCTATTTCTAAATCAATTTCCTTTAAATTGCTTATTTATGTTTAATCGAAATACTTTTACCATAATTTTGATGAATTCAATTAAAATGGGAAGTTCATTTGTTTTTTTCCATATAAAACTAACCTTTACTTATTAATTATAAAAAATCATATTAATTAATTGTAGACATGTACTGAACATTAACTGTCCGAAAGTAAAGGGGTAATATTAAGGTTTTATATTATATATGCATAAATAAAGATTCTGCTAACTAAACACCCAAATGTATCAGTTTTAGTAATTTTTTCATAGTATATATTAAGAGAGAAAAAAAAGTTAATGTTAGAGTATTTTCGATATACTTTTTTAAGATATTGTGAGAATGTTATAATGATATTGATTACATTTTATTATAACTCAATTTATAAAACAAATATTAAATAACTAGCATTAAAATTTCTTAATTTAGGATGAGTTTATTAATATATTTAAAATTATCAGATAACATATTGTATATGTACATAGAACTTTAAAATACATCTCTATTTCTTTGCAATGAAATATACTTTCAAAAAAATAACACTACTTTCTTTCTCAAGTCTTTAACTAGAGAACATGTTATGCTTGTTCAAAAGTTAAACATAACTGAAATCATAAATATTGTAATAAAGTAAAAAATAATCAAGAAAGAGTAGATAAATTTTAAAAATATAAATTAAATAGTAAAAAAAATTAGGTAAGTAATTTAATGTTAGAAAATAAGGTTACATTAGTGGAGTTTTCGTATGACGATGTACTATGTATCCCAAAGTTAGTAGGAAGGTAGCTGTATCAGCACCATAATGTAAATTAACAAATTGCAAAGAACCAACTTTAGTGTGTAAATTACGCTTTTTAAAGACAGCTAGTAAAATTTCTGAACTTGTGACTTGATCCGGTTCTGAAAACAGTAACCAATCTGAATTAATAAGCATGGGACGCCAACTATATATAGCATCATTGATTCGAAATCTGTAGCTTGTCTGACATACGCTTGGAAATAGTAATTCTGATTCTTGGTTAAAAATAGTAGTTTTGATAGAACTTTCATTGTTAGTGATTTTACTTAGAAACTGGGCAGCGGTAGGTTCCAATTTGATTTGATATGTTTCATTTAAAAATTTGGGACACTGTAAAATCATTAAACGTCTGCTTCTATCCTTAGTTGTTATGTTAGCTCCACCATCTGTAAAAGTAATACGGAAAATACATTTCTTATCACTATCTTTAACTTTCCAGTTACTACTAAATAAGCTCTCGTAGTTGATATGAAATTCACTACCTCGAAACTTTATCGCACTGTCATCAAAATGAATCAATGGTAAACAGTTAGGACCAACATCTTCTATCCCTTTTATAGATACCCTAGGGTTGACTCCAGTTGTGTAAGATCGACTTCTTCCGTAATTGGTTGCTAGCATACTGTTTTAACAAGTTAAGCTGGTAATTAGAAAAAAATATTAATGTAGTGGTAGATAAGGTTATTTATAACGTAAAAATTAGGGAAATATTAGGAATTCTTCTAATGAACTTTATAATAAAGAAATCTAGTTAAATAAATAAATCAAGAAGTTTTATATTAGGTAAAATATATATAAGAAATTAAAGAAAGCAAGTTAGTTCGTTTTAAGGAGTTTCGATATTAAACAAATATTTTTTTATAAAAAGATAGAACGATTTAAAAGCCAATAATTTTTGTTTAAAATCCTTAACATTTGAATCTAATTAGTTGTGTTTAGAATCAAGTTAAAAGATTTCGCAAAAAGGACTAAAACTCTAACTCAGATTCGATAAAGGAGTTTAAATGCTGAAATGAAAAGTTCTAAAGCGATCAATCCAGAGCTAATTACTACTTAATTGAAAAAATACCAAATTAGCAAGGTAGTTTATAAATTCAAATGGCAACTTGGTCAAAGTTTGGGTACATCAGGTGCTTCTAAAACCAATAAGATTCGATTTCAGTTAATTGAAAACTAGAATTTGTCCTAAATTTAAATTTTTTATTAAAATTTGAAAGCACTAATGTAGTGTTTCTTTAATTCTTTACCACTTACACCACATTTTTCTCAGAAACTAAAATTTTATTGTTAGTAGAATACCCATTCAGATTAGTTGAAGGGTGTGATTCATTACAAATATTTTGGTAAAACTAAAATGTAAAGCTAATTTAGTAGTTTTGCTAGTTTCTAGAAATTTTTATCATACTTAATCATCTGTAAAATGTTGTAATAATATAAAGCCTAAATTTTTGATGCTGTTTGTAATTTCTCAAAAAAAAAGTTTTTAATCTAAATATATATATATATATATAAACATTAAATAGATATTTTTGTACGAGAATTCCGATATCTGCATATTCATACAACTATTATAAATTTTATATATAGAATTAATGTATAAATATAGCCTAACTATATTAAGATGTTGTTTTTTAAAAGACTATAAGTAAATATTATTCTAAGCCCATTTTTATATATGCAAAGAGTATTTAAACTCTAAATAAATAATATGAACTATTACCAATAAAAATTATATAGTGTTAGGTTCACTTTATTGTGATTAGTTAAAAGCGCAATAGCAATTAGTGTTCATAAGAATGGTATAATATATGGAACTATATTTCAATTAAATTACTTAAACAAAGAAACCGAACTGTAAGAGTGAAGTTTCAAGAGTGATACAAAGGAACATATATATTAGCAGAAGGGAACTGACAGTCCCTATCTATACTATCACTATTTTACCCCCGTATACAACAGTATATAAACTATCAGCCTTTTCTTAAAAAACTTTATCTTTCTAAATTAAAATAATCTTATTAGTAAAGCATTTTAATTCCTTAACAAGTAACTATTATCTGAGTAATAATGGAACCTAACGATAAGTATATTTTATTACAAATAACTAAGCAATCACCTATCAATATAATACTATTAAAAAAGATTTACTACTCGTTAGCTATAACTATTATAAAAATAATAACAGATGCTACTTTTAGTTTATTTGTTAGTAATATTACACTGATTTATTTGTAAATATTATCTTTTTAACCAAAAAAATTAGTTTTAGAAAAAATAGACAAAATATATTATAAGAATATTAATAAAATATCTGTAATAAAATTTATTAAATTATTTTATATTAGTAAGTAACTTGATAATATATTTTATTTTAAAAGTAGTACCTTTTATATAATAAAATAATAAATTTGTTAAAAAGATGAACTTTTGTTACATTATTTTAAGAAAGGTAGCAAATTAAAAGATGGAATAGGAAATAATAGAATAAATAATATTAATTAATTTGTAAAACTAATAATATATTACTTAAGTCATTTTTTAGGAAATTGACTTAGTAGTAATAATTAAATAGGTTACTAAAAATAAAGTTATTTTAATAATATATATTATAGTTTATAACATTATGCAATTAAGATACAAATTTAAATAAATTTAATATTTTAGCATTTTAAGTATTTATTATAATAACACTATAATTTTTTTCTATTAAAAACTTATTTTATTAGAACAAATAATCTGTTTTTTTTAATAAAAATATAATTAACTTTTTTTAAAAGTAGCTAATTTTAATTTTAATAAGTAAATTTTTAAAAATTAAGCTAATAAAATTAGTTAGAAATAAATAAATTTATTTATTTTTACTTTCTTTTTATATATTAAAAAGCTAATAATATTTAGTATACTTTATTAAAATTATTTAATATATATATATTATAAATAGTAAATAAGCTATATAATAGCTTAATACTTTTAAAAATATAGTTTATTTTTAAAAAATTATATTTATTATTTATATTATATTATAATAATTAAAGTATATTTTTTATTTTTTTATTTTTTATTTTTAAAGTATATATAAAATAATATTTTAGATATTAAATAGTTAGCTTTTATTATTAAAACTATAATATAAAAATAAATAAATAAATATATTAGCTTATTTAAAATTATTAATTTAAATTTATAGCTAAGCTATAAAAATAAAGTTTTACTTAAATAATTTTATTTTAAATTTAAAATAAAAAACTTATTATAAAACTATTAAGCTATTTTAATATATAATTATTCTTTTTTATATTATAGTAATTATTAAAAATTAGATTTGAATTTATATATTATTATATAAAATATTAGTATTTTATTTTTTATTTAGCTTTTATATAATATAAGCTATATATTGCTTAGATTTTAACCTAATTAGAAATACTTAAATAACTTTTACTATTTTAATTTTTGATTTTTTTTAAATATATAATAAAGTATATAATAATAGTTTATTAAGAAAACTATTATTATAAAAGTAATATATATATACAATATTTTAAAAGTATAATTATTAAAATTATTAATATTTATAGTATATATAAAATTTAACTTAGCTTATTTTAATTTTTTTTAAAGTAGTTAAATAGCTATATATTTATACTAAAAGCTATATATCAATAAAAGTTTATAAAGTATAATAATATAGTAATATTTTATTTAAACTAAAAAAGTTTTAAAATAAATTATTTATAACTTTTAAAAAATCTATATATTATTAAACCAAATAAATGTTTAATTACTTTTAAAAGTAACTAATTTTAATTTAGTAAGTTTAATAATATTATAAAAACTTTTTATAGTTAAGTAATAAATAAATATTATACATTTATATATAAATTAAAAATTATTTAAAATATATTTTTTTAAAAATATATACTTTAAAATATTATATATTATAAAATAATATATATTTAAATATAATATAAAAAAAGTACTTATATTAAATTTATTTAATATAGCTAAATAAGTTAAAATAATAAAAGGCTTTTTTAATATTTAAATTTTTATTTTAATATGTTTTAGTATAATTGCAAATTATATAATATACTATTTATATTTTTATTTTTATTTTTAAAGCTTAAATTTTTTAAAATTATAAATATTTTATTTTTTTATATAATTTAGCTTATATATATATATTAAGTTATTTAAAACTTTATTTATAAAATATTAAACTTTAAAAAATATTATAAATATAATTATAATTATCTAAATGTTTCTTTTATATAATTTTCCACTTTTTAAAAATAATAATTTAAATGCTTAATACTAAAATCTAAATTACTATCTAAAAATTTAAATGTAAAATATAATATATATAAGTTTGTTTAAATATTTTATATAAAATAAGCTTTTATATACTAATTATAAAATATAAGTTAATAATATACTAATTATTTATTAATCTAATTTTTTAATAACTTTTTATATTTAATTATAATTATTATATTAGCAAATTTTATTTAATTTAGGTTTTAGTTAATCTAAACTTTTTTAAAAAGCAATTTAAAATTTTTAAAATATTAATAAATGTTATATAATTAATTTAAAATATTAAAAGTAATAATAGCTACTATATATTATAATAGCTAAATACTATTAATTATTTTTAAAATACTAATAAAATATATAAAATAAATATTTTTAAATCTATTTTTTAATAAAAATTTATAACTAAATTTATTAATAATAATTTGTTTTTATTTAATAAATATGTATAGCTTAAATAGTTAAAAATAAATTAATAATTATATAAAAAAAATTAAAATTAAAATAATTTATTAAATATAGTTTTACTAGCTACTTTTTATTTAATACTTTTTATATTAGTTAAGTATATAAGCTTTTTTAATTAATTTATTATTATATTTCTTTTTTGCTTTATTTTTTTATAATTAATAATAAGTTTTATAAATAAATAAACTTTATAGTTAGTTAAATAAATAAAAAAATATTATTAAAATTTTAAAATTTAAAAAATATAAATTAGTTTTTACTTTTATTTATAGAAATATCTTTTATTTTATTTTATTATTTCTTATACTTTTAAATTTACTTAGTTTTTATTACTTAAGTAAGCTCAATTATTTATAATAAATAATTATAAGTAGCTATAAAAAAATGGTATAAATTATAAATCCTGTTTTCTTAGCTATTAAATTTAGTTTTATCTTTTTTTAAATTAAGAAAAACATAATAATATTAACTACAAAATTTACAACAGTTTTACCTTTTATTTAATATTTTTAAATTTTAATTAAAAAGTAGGTAATTATAAAAATTGCTAACTGTTTAAAAAAATAAAACAAATAATAATTATAAGGAAGTATAAAAATAAGTTCTCTCAATATATATAAATATACAATCCAAATCCTATAATTTAATTAAAATAATCAAACTGTATAATTTTGTTATCATTTAATTTATTTCAAAATTTCCAAATTTATCTCAAAAATGAGCTTTATAGTATAGAGAATTGTTTTATAACCCCCACAATTAGTTATATATAAAATTAGTTTCTATAAATAAAATTTATTTTTATAAATAGGTATCAAGCTACCAGATGACCAACAGCATGTAATTAGTTTCACTTCCAAAGAGCATTTTAAAAACGTAAAAATCAAGTTCAAATATTAATCTACAATTTGGCTAAGCCACCTCTCTAAGCTGTAGCTTTCAATATATTTCAGAAACATTCCAGCATCTAAACCTGAGAAACGGAAGAAAGCAAAAATGATTAAATCCTGAAGTGGAATTTCCATAACCAGTTAATATTAGCTTAGCCTTATTGGAAGCTTCTATCTAATTGCAGAAAAAATTGAATTTTAATGTGATAAGTTTCGACGTAGTAAAGTTAAAGGTTCTATAGAAATTTGCATCCAACCAATCGAACGTTGAGTTACATACGATCTGTGGATAGTTTTAGTCTGGTACAATAGCACAATTCCAACTGCAATTCAGTTTAAAGTTATAGCCTATGAATTTTAAAAACACATTTTTTGTAAGGGGAGTAATAAGTTTCCAAACGATTGTAAGTTCAATTACCTATTGCTTGGCTTCTAGATACTAAAGTATAAACTATAACTTCTATGTTCAAGCTTTAGAACAACCCATCAACCGTATTTATAGAACCAAACCGCTTTTTTATATCTTTAAATAGTTATATATATACCGTACCAGACTTTGGCGCGTAGAATTGCAAGTTAAAGAGCGCATATATATTTAATCGTTGTTATCATATTAGAAATTTTTTTTGAAGATCGAATCAATTAATTTTTATATCAGTACCCAACTAACTTTATCAAAAAATAGAAGCATGTTAAAGCCGAAAGTACCTCAACTATTATATAGTGTTGTTAGCATACCTAGTTTAATTAATACAAAAGGGACACAAAAATCAACTTTGATTCATATCATAGAGTATGTGAAATCTCCATCACCACCCGAAACCAGCTATTCGATAGGATTTATATTTTTAGCGTTTGTAATAGGATTGCTAACAGGCTATTTCGGCTACTTTTTATATCGAAGATTTGCACGTTATAAGATGATAAGGTAATTGATACTATTGTTTTTATTAATGATTAGAGCAGATCTTTATACGACAGCCACTTTGACACAATAGCAACCGAAAGAACTGCACTACTGAATGGAAGCAATAGCAGCACTGTAATCCCTAACTACTCGAATGACCCTAGTCCAGACTCAACTACCCATAAAGTATCAATTTCCAATCCAATAACCATGTCGAAAGTTAATCCATCAGACAATTTTTTATCAAACTTACAACCGTTACCACCTCTTCCTAACTTAGAAACTGTAAATTTAGAAAGTGAAGCGAGATGGCAGAATTTTTACCGTAAAAAGAGTCTTGTCGAATCCATAATTCAACACGCTACTGAGCCACCACTAGGTCGACAATTAAGACTTTCAGTAAGATCTTGTATGCATTTGAGCGAAGTTTCTCCAGAAGCAGTTGCGTTAGATCAATCAATGCATCCTTGGGAGACATGGAATATGCGATCTCCAGAAATTAGCAAAGCACCTCTTCGTAGCACCCCTAATATGAATCAATCGCTACGCAGCAAAGTTGGACATCGACACTCCAAATCAACCGCTTCAATAAATTCAGGTACAGCGTCAATTAGAGGGAATCTACAAAACGACATCTATTCTAGTCATGGTACTGTGTTAGTTGCTAACGACAGTTTACGAGCCAAATCTAATACGAAAAGTCCTAGTTCGATCCCCAATCTAAACATGCATAAATCCCCTCAGCTTAACAAAAAACCCGAAATTGAAAGGCTTAGGGATCAACGCTATAGCCCCAGCACCAAGTCTGAAAGCGATGCTACTATGATTCTAAATTCCGATGATGAAAAGGTATTTAATTTTCCCTCTGATCTAGGTAAAAAATTACGTTTGATTTTATTTTAATGAATTTTGACAGCTAAAGCAATGCCAAGTAGACCATTGAAATCTAAATTGCCTCCAGGAGTCGACTTTCAACCAAGAAAATCGTCCTTACGTATCGAAACTAGCTTTGACGAAGCCACTGCTACTGATCAATCAAAGGCAGTCAAGTTTGATCATACGGCTATTGACCGTAGTGTACTGTTTGGTAATAAAGATCGAACTACTTCTAGTGATCCACCATCATCAGCCGGTTTAGTAAAGCCACTTCTAGATCGACATTTCTACACCGATGAAGTAGTACACGATTGGAATATAACAAATTATGGCAAAATTCGATTTACGGACCATGCTCCAATGGCTTTCCGCATGATTCGCAAAACTTTCGGCTACACACTTGCTGATTTTGACCAAGCACTCAAGGCCCCCTTCGGTAGTTGTACTTCTACAGCCGGAAAATCTGAAGCTATATTTTTTCTTACCCACAACAATGCCAGGTTTCTATTTAAAACACTCAGAAACTCCGAACCCGATAACTTAAAACAGTTTTTACCAGCCTATTTGGATCACATAAGAGCTAATCCTAATACCTTACTACCACGTTACCTTGGAATGTATACTTACGAGCGGCTCACTAATGTCAGTAAGGAACCTCCCTCACCAGGCAACACTTCAGCTAATTTTGGAGGTGGTGGTCCACTGGGTATGACTAGTGACGCAGCAGCTACCGCAGCAGCTTTTCCTTTGTCCCAGCAGCAGGCATTACCTTCATCCGATGAAGCCTTCCCACTTAAGATGGTAATTGTAGTTATGGCTAATCTATTCGACACACCAGCCACCATCCACGAGCGATACGACTTTAAAGGATCGAACGTAGGTCGACATACCCTACCTGTTTCAACAGGAAACTTACCGCCTACGGAAGCTGAACGCCAACAGGACGTAAGCCATCTGACTCTGAAAGATCTAGACTTCCAATATCGTGTATTTCAGGGTATGACCAACCTAATCCACCTCGGTTTCCGAAACAAGCTTGCTCTACTTAACCAGCTGGAGTTAGATTTGAACCTACTGAAGCGCTTTCAATTCATGGATTACAGCGTGTTGGTTGGTATACATAGAGTACCTAAATCTAATGGTGTTCCACTTGCACCGCCCACTACGGCCGTAGGTACACCTACCCAATCCGCAAGGTTATCCAGATCAGGCTCAGTAGTTTCACTCAATAAGGATAGTCCACTTTCTTCACCCCGGACCCAGAATACCCTGATGCAGCCATTTTTTACCGCTTCAAACCTTATCAGTTCTATTTTGCTACCTTCTAACGCCTCTCCTAACTTTAACGAAGAAAATAAACTTGGAAGTGGAACACGTGACCACCAAGTTGGTGGTGGTGAAGCAGACTGGCCACCAAACTGGGCGGCTGGTGTAGCTAGCGTGAGGTTAAGCAACGGTGAGATCTACTACTTAGGTATCATCGACATCTTACAGAAGTTCACCATGATTAAATGGCTGGAAAAAGGCATCAAAGGGTACAACGCACGCTTACTGGGAGGAAATTCTACCCCGTTATTTACTCCTAACCTAGCCAACCTCAGCAAAGCTAACCAGGAAGTAGAACATACTCGGCCTGGATCCGCCGACTCCACTGATCTTATCAGTCCTTTGCCAATCAACAGCACCAACCCAATCAGCAATCAACGCAAGATGTCACTGTCCAGTTCTCTACCCAATCAATCTCCGTTCTTAGAACCCAGTATGCTCGAAAATCCTAACAATCAGGTCTCAGTGTCCTCTGAGCAGCTAATTAGCGAGGATCTAGTTGGCAACCTACCTACCAAAACTAAAGGAAAACGCCTAGACCGACTAGGTTCTACCTCTCACTCCAACCACCACCCTGGGACGCCTAGTAACGAGTCGAAAAGTCAGCCGTTCAGCAGCAACAACTTTGAATTTTCTGTAGAGGAACCGGGTAGGTACGCTGAACGTTTGCTCGAATATATCCGAGGTGTCGTCGTGTAATAAATACCGACCTGCCTTACTACCTATATCACAACGACCTTCGGTTTAATGTACATACGTAAATGTCCAAGGTTATATGCTAACCTCAACTGTTCATAATTTTACATAAACTTTTAAATTGCTTTTTATGACTATTTTTATGGCAATAAAGTTTAGATATATCTTCTTTGAAGTGTTAACATACTTTGTGGGAATTTAAGGGGTTGTGACGTATACTTTTTTGTATATACACGAAGTTTTGTTAAAGAAATTTGAAATAAATTTCTCAATTCTAATTTATTGTTATAAGTAGGATACAGGTTGAATAAATTCATTTAAGCAAAGTTTAAAAGCATTGAAATTAAATGATAGAACTACAGGTAACCATATTATATTTGTTTAATTTATTAAGTCTGTTTAAGATATTTCACAATTAGTACTATTTAAAAAACGAACTAAAATCACATACAGATATGCTAAGTGATTTCATTCAAGATACCCCCTAAAGAGTGATAAAGTTAATAAAATTCTGTTAGATAGTAGAATAAGTTCATGTTTCATTTTGAAAAAAAGTATTCAGCAGTACAGAATTGAAGGTAGATGACGTATAGTAAGCAAACATACGTTAGATGCCATACTGTTAGAGCTACTGAAAAGCAACTATAATATCTAAAACATCGATTTAAAACCCTATTTGAATCATATTTAGCAAAAGTTGTCGTCAGAGATTCAAATTAGGTTTAAAAACAGTGGTGCTGCTAAAAATAAAAAGTAGAGGATGAGGCCGAGAAAGATTGGGTAAACAAATATGAACTTGTAATTATAGATCTTAGACTTATCGACCTAGTCAATCAGTGTTCTAATAACATTACTAGATTCAAATTCTTTAGGGTATAAAAACTCTAGGTTAAAATACACATTTATCCTTAAATGTGTGATAATAATATCTTATAAAATAATCTTATTTATATTTAACCACGATTGAATCTTTTAACCCAATATTTACTAATTTAACATATTTAATTTAAAAGATATCTTTTTTTTAATGAATTCTATTGCAGAAAATAATTTATGTATACATGTCCGATGTATTCTACGGCTTTTAGCTATTTGGAATTTATTTACTTTACAAACTTGTATGTATCACTTTACTATTTGTATAAAACTTAGTCTTAAAATCTTAGTAAGCATTTTAGTTTGTTGCTAACAAATTTTGAGATTTTTGAAGAAAAAGGCTGTAGAAATCATGTATTAAGCTCATTTTTTTAAAAGTGGATAGGTTGGATACTATCAAATACTTAGATGAAATCAGCTTGTCTATTTACAAACAAATTGGTTATAGAAAATATTCAATCCAAATAGAAAGGATTGAGTTGGCTAATCTTAAAATACTTTCGCAAATGCACCAATAAAACATTTTCTAAATTTTATTATTTCCAATATCAGTCAATTTTTTTTAGAAATTCATTTTAGATTCTTGTAAATATTTAATTCAGCATAATGAAAAGCTACATCTCGAGGTCTACGAAATACTTAAAGCTAACAAAATTACCACCAACTTTCATACCTACTGACCTAATACCTATAAATAGAAGAATAGAATTTAATAAGCCGACGCTAGGTAACTTTTTAAATTATTGTATCAGATTTAAATACATTTTTTAGTTTATATAGAAAGAGACAGTCAATTAAAGATAAAAGGCAGTTGCTACCTAAGTTTCGATACTTTAGAATCAGCAAAAAACTATTACGACGTAGCGAAGAAGTCAACAGTAGGTAGTAATTTAATTAAAGCACAATTCGTAGAAGAAAGTGAATTTCAAACGAATTTGAGGCATTCCGATTTGTCCAATTTCAATTTAGAAGTAAACAGCTTAGTTATAAATAACTTCACTTTCAACACCAAATTGAAGAATGTGTTTCAACTGTTGAAAAGTTTAAGGACAGACACAGTAGATGTTTCCGATTTCGTAACTTCTATCAAACCTATCAGCATTAAGAATGGAAGTCTTCTTAATGTTTCATGTTTCAAGGTAGTTACTAATAGTGCGGCGGATGCTTACCTCATAAAATCTAAACTAGACGGTCAATATTATATGAGAGAAGAATTTGGCTCTAAGTACAAGTTGAGTGTAGAACTATTGTTTTGAGAATAGAAATGTTAAAATAAACATATTTCCTTTTTTGGGTTTTATGCAAGTTTTTTAAAAAATAACTTAGATTTGACCTATGTTAGCCTATATATAAGAATCTTTAAATTCAATTTTAAGAATTGTTTACATCTTGTTAATGATTTTCATATAATTTTAATATATTTACCTATTTAAAGCAAAAGTTCATAAATTTAATTATATTTTCTACAAATTACATTATCAAATAAAATAATGCAGAGGTATGCCTAATTAATGGGCCTAATTATAAAAATTATATGTTCTTATCAGCATAGTAATACTCAGTAAACTAGCAAGTTTACTTTAAATAAAATATAGTTTTAATATTAATTAAAACAATGTTTTTATACTTATAAACTTTACTTAATATTAATTAGACTAAAAATTATACAATATGTTTTTTATTTTAATTTTAGGTATAAAAATCTATAAAGTAATAATACTATTACTTTATAAATTTAAAATATTTTATAAATAATTGAAGTTAATTATTAAAATTTAAATCAAATTTTAATAAATTATTAGCTTTTTGATATTTGAAATATTAATTTTTACTAACTTACTAAATTTAACTATAAAGTTATACTATTTAAAAAATAAACTAATTAAATGTTTAAGTTAAAGCTATATTAAATAAATTTTAATTTTTTAGTATATGTTAAAAGTAAACACTATAAGTTTAATCTAGTTAAGTATTTTTTATTTATTTATTTAATTATATATAATTAACTACTTTTAAAATTCATAATTTTATTATAATATTATAAAATAATCTAATAAAATATATTTTTTTAATTTATATAAAAAATAAGATAAATTTAATTCATAAAAGTATAATTTAAAGCTATAAATTTATAATTATAAAACAAAAGCTATATTAATTTAAAATAAGATACTAAAAAGTAAATTGTTAAAAAATTTTAATTCTTTTTAAATTAAGTGATTTTTTTTATAGTTATATATAATATATAAAAAAGTAAACTAAAAATAAATATTAATATACTTTTAAGTAAAGTAAATAATTTAATTTTAAAATAAGCTATGATAATAAAAATTAATAATAAAGAAAATAATTTATTTAAAATATTATTAATTAATTAAAAAGAATTAATATAAATGTATTATTAAAAAAATATTTATTATATTAATTTTTAATATGTAAATAATATTTATTAGTTATAATAGTTGTGACGCCAAGTAAGGGGTGGTAATAGTAGTTGATTCCACTGGTGGAGAAACTTGGTCCAGGCATAGTGGATACCTACATAATTGACTAGCCCTAG